>PVKV010013627.1:0-60640 GCA_004027835.1 Alouatta palliata
CTGTTATTTCTCCCCATGCTATCCCTCCCCAACTCCCCACCCCCCGCTGTCCCTCCCCTTTTTCCCCCCGACAGACCCCAGTGTGAGATGCTCCCCTCCCTGTGTCCATGTGTTCTCATTGTTCAACACCCGTCTATGAGTGAGAATATGCAGTGTTTGGTTTTCTGTTCCTGTGTCAGTTTGCTGAGAATGATGGCTTTTTGGGAAAGAGATAAAAGTCAATGGTCGGCCAGGTGCGGTGGCTCAGGCCTGTAATCCCAGCACTTTGGGAGGCTGAGGTGGGTGGATCACTTGAGGTCAGGAGTTCGAGACCAACCTAACCAACATAGTGAAACCCTATCTCTACTAAAAAGTAGAAAAATTAGCTGGGCTGATGGTGGATGCCTGTAATCCCAGCTACTTGGGAGGCTGAGGCAGGAGAATCGCTTGAACCCGGGAGGCGGAGGTTGCAGTGAGCCAAGATCATGCCACTGCACTCCAGCCTGGGTGACAGAGTGAGATTCCATCTCAAAAACAAAAACAAAACAAACAAAAAAACAGACAAAAAAACAGATCAATGGTCTACAAGAAAAGTCTAGGGTTAAGAATTTTTTGAAAAGTAGAGCTACAATTTTATCATTTTTGTTGGTGTTCACAGTCTTCCCCTACTTAGTCACTGATAACCATTTCAGCACCTTCAGGATCACTCTTTATTTCTTTATGTGTGATTCTAGGATCACAATGTTACCTGGAAATATAAGGCTGCTCATTTCCCTAGTAATGTAAGAGGTAGATTTAGTCTCCATCCTTTGTGCCTATTCTTCTGACCACAGCTTTTCTCTCAAACACTTAGCAAGTGTCCACTTTGTTTTATTAATTCTGATATTTTATCAAATCCCTAGAGTTCCTCCCAAACATTGGTGAGGTAGAGAATACTGTCACTCACTATTCCCTTTCTCTTTGCCTCCCAGGATTTCATTTTAATATTATTTATTATTTCTCCATTTTTACAAAATCCTTCACAAATAGCTGTCCAAAACTTGACTTGAAGCTCATATCCAGAAATTTTGATAAAGTTGTCCATACTGCTCCTTTAGATGAGACCTCCAGGCTGGATTGGGCTTGCTCACTTACTCACCTCAGCAGTGGTGGTACTGAGCTCACTAGTCCCCTGTTAATTCAGGATCATATATGCTCATTCCTGACTTAGTTTTTGTTTTTCCTTCTTTAATTTCAATTCTCTCTTCATCAGCTATATTTTATATATATATATGCACACACACACATATATATGTGTGTATACACGTGTGTGTGTGTGTGTGTGTGTGTGTGTGTGTGTGTGTTTTGATATACATAGATTCATATGTTAAGCAAGCTCTGGCTTTTCCTGGCAGTTTTAGTTTATTTCTTCGCTGTGTACCAGCAGTACTTTGTGAGTACCCTGCTGCATTGTACTTGCTGTTTGCTTCTCTTACTCTTCCACTAGATAGTCAGTGTTTACAGGAGAGAGATTTTTGCTTTATTCATTTTTGTATCCATTGTGCCTATGCTTAGGCTTTAGGAAATGCTCAGTAAAAGAATGAATGAATGAATGAATGAATGAATGGAAGTTGTCCTCCACATGTCCTCTTCTCTCACAGTTTATAGACTGGAAAAATGAAACAGAAACATTTGGAGATAAGTAAAAAAGTCAAAATATTGAATTCATATTCTAACTGGGATAAATCAAGATTTGCTGATTCCTAGCTTGGAGGCCATTCTGTTATAATGTTCTATTATAAATATAACGGACTGTTCATTAGTCAATATTGTGAACATTATAGTGTTTTACTAAACATTCACATGCAACAAACAAGATTCTATTACCCCTTTTATCAGATGAAGACCCGAAGGCTTGGAGGTATTTGCAAGAAATTAAGTTGGAGTTATTTATATGAAATTGCTTCCTGGTTAGTGGAAAGCCTGTGATTTTAACATAGGCTATCTGATTCAAAATTTATATTTTATTTATTGTTTCATATTTCCTCTCTAACAATGAATGCATCTCTTTTAATGTTCTTCTGTGTTACTTTATTTAGGCTTGTCATACTCTGTTTTATACCTGTTCACAAATAAGAACATTGTCAGACAGCAAACATGACTTAAAACATTTTTCTTATGTAAGAGTTTACTTTACAAATCACATGATTGTATTTGTGCTTCCATGGTGGATCATGATTTTTATATTTCTCCTTTTGTTGAAAATGGAAATGTACCTTTTCTTCTTTAAAAAAATCTGCCAGCTATGAAGATCAGTTTTGCATCAATTTTATGGCAATCCTGCACCAGCAAGAAAGCATCACGCTTAGGCATTTCAGTGGATAAGTTACTATTTATGCTGTCATTTTCAATTATATCAATAATTCTTAGTGCTAGTGAAGTAATACTAGCACTAAGAATTATTATCTAAAACTAAGTAGGTTTAGATAATAATAGTATTTTCAGACAATATTCCAATATACATACTTTGAAATTGAGCACTAGCAGTACATTGTAACACATCACAATGTTCTCACTGCTTTGGTTCTATGAACCAGTGTGCATATCTCTTTCATTTATTTGTCCTTGCCTTGCTGCTACTATTGCTCATGAGGAAAAGTTTCTGACTCAGTTCCTTTTCTATTTAAAAGCTTCTTTGTTGTGGATTATAGTAAATGATTTAGCTAGTTGGCTGTATGCTTGGTGGAGCATCCTCAGGCTTATTTTCACAGCTAAGCAAGATTTTTCTAGATGGTCTTTGAATTCAAAGACTGCTTTTGGCAACCCCAGGAAGAATAGTGCTGATTATTTAGAAAATCTAGCTTTATAAATGGCCACTCTCCAGTGGCAGGAAATTAATGGCAGAAGATGAGTGGTAAATAGGTCCATTTCGTTTTACTCACAACCTGCATGCATTCTGAAGAAATGGTTACAAGCTTGCAGAAGAAAATAAGGAAAAGTTTGTAAGATGATAAAAAAAATACTGAGAAAACAAAACTGTCCTGTTTAATTGGTTAGAATTATTATAAGTAATCTAATTGTAATGGTTACTTAGAGAAGCAGAATTTGGGGACAGGGACTTAGGGAAGCCTCAATGGCTAGGTAGCATAAGTGCAAAATATATCTGTGCTGTTTTAAAACACTGAGGTTTGGAGTCTGTTACTTCAGCTATTGAGAAGGTTAAAAAATGACCTTGATATAAATAATAAGATTGGACTTTTTTTATTCAACATTTCTGTTCCTAAAAATTGGGAAAATTCCAAACGTTACGTTTATTTATCTGACTGAGCTCAATCTAGAATGAAGTAAGATTTAAGATAAAGTTATTTTTTTGTTGTTGCATGTGTTTTGTTTTATCTAACAGACCTTAGAAAAAATTTTTTTGGATTTGTTTAAGAATTTTACATTATCTATAGGCTTATGTCTAAGCATTTTTGCTGTGATTGTTTTAACTAATTAATATATAGC
This sequence comes from Alouatta palliata, assembly GCA_004027835.1. Lineage (NCBI taxonomy): Eukaryota > Metazoa > Chordata > Mammalia > Primates > Atelidae > Alouatta > Alouatta palliata. The sequence goes on from PVKV010013627.1 coordinate 3,466, forward strand.
TATTTCAATTAAAAGTAGACTGAATCTGTGTTTTGTTAATATAAAATATAGACTGCCAACACTTGGAGTAGCCAAGAGTGTCTGCAAGTGTGATAATGATTTGACAGAGAATTCATGCTATTATATGGACCTCAAATGTATATATAAAACATCAGTTAACTAGATCTATAGTTTTGAATTTGGGCCAGCATAAAAATTATGTCCATTATATGCTATGAATAAATCTTTCTTATAAAGGATTAGTGGTACATCTGATGAATTGGGGCAATGCAGTTAGTTATTAGGTCTATGAAAAGTTATTACCTTAAACCCTTGGGGTCTGAATCAATACGCCTTTGCTCAATCATAACTGAAGTCAATGAAATGAATTCCCAAGAAAGGCTACAGAGTGGTGTGTGTGCTAACAAGGTAATGTTTTAGCAATAGAAGAATGGCTTATCACAACTGCATGAAACATTTGTGAAACAGTAAGATGACATTGTACAGCCTCTGGTCCCTTGCTGGTGCATTGATCAGATAAGATAATTTAAAGCTGTGGGTTGTTGTATTGGTGGTGCAGTCCAATATTAGCTTAATCATCCTTCATTATGACTGTTGCTAAGCTAATACTAGAATGTACCAGAGTTGTGAGGACAGTGTTAAATAATCTCATCACTATTATAATCAGGCAAAGGTTCAGTTCCAATAGGAAGGTAAGAGAAAAGCTTGCTTTAATTGCATGTAAAACAAAATGTTTTCTGAGTATATGTAATGGACTTTTGCATGTTCATTTAAAACTACATTCAATAAAATGAATGTAGTTTTCTGAGTATTACAGAGGCATAGTTTATATAATGCAATTTTTTTGTGTGTTCTTTTAGTGTAGAAAATATCAGTTAAATTTAGGGTTAGTAAATAAACTACTGTTTTATAAAATAGCACTGATTCCACTTGATTTGTTGTCAACATCAATTTGACTGCAAGTATCTCTACTAAAAAATTAATTCACTAAATTTTATTCAATTTTATTTAATTGAGCATTGAGTGGGGTATTCAGACATGAAAGATAGCATGTTAGTGAAATTTCTCTCTGTCTCTCAAAAATACATCATTCAAAATATACACTGCTTTGTCTGAGTCCTCAAATACTATCAGTATTTTTTTGTTTGTGTTGATAGCTAATACTATCAATATATTTTCGTTTTAGGTATTAGGTAGCTCTAAAATAGTTTCCTAAATTAATTCTATAGAAATCGAGATGCTGCACAAATATCTATTTTCTAAGCCTTCTTTCACTGAAAAAAAAAATAAGTAGTCTATTTTTCTGTATTATTCTTTGAGCTATGGGCCACTACTGTAAAATTTTAAACAACTTGATGAAGGGGTCTACTCCAGAACAAATCCATGATAATATTAAACAAAATCCCACTGCTTTTGAAGAATATTATATTTATCATATGCTATAGTTTGAATGTTTGTCCTCTCCAGACTTGATGGAGAAATTTGATCACCAGTGTTGGAAATGGGGCTTAGAAGTGAGTGAGTGGGGTCATGGGAGTAGATTCCTCATGAATAGATTGATGCTTTCTCTTGAAGGTGAGTGAATTCTCACTTCATTAGTTCTCACAAAAACTGGTTGTTAAAAAGAGCCTGGCATCTGCCCCATCCTGCTTCCTCATTGACCATGTGATCTCTTTGCACACATCTGTTTCATGCAAATTAAAGCATCCTAAAGCATCAGATAGACATATGTTCAACCGTCAACCAGAATCATGAGCCAAGTTAACCTCTTTTAAAATTAGCTATCCAATCTCAGATATTCTCTTACAGTGACACTAAACAGACTGAGACATTATATGATTTCTTTTTCTAAGCATATTTGGAAATTCTAAAATACTTAACATTCTTTCAAAGATCATTGTCCTGTTTCCTCTCAGTGGATTTTCATTCTGTAGATTTAATAAAATTAAATTTATCAGCTATTTATTCTTTTCCCCTCTTCTTCTCACTATATGTGTATAATATGTATGTATACATATAGATACACACATACAAACACATACACAGCAGATACCAAGATCTGAAGATACTGTAGTCTCTTATATAAAATTATTATTTGCATATGTATACATACACATTGTCTTAAGTCATCTATAATAACTTATATTACTGAATACAAAGTAAATGTTATGTAAAAACATTGTTATATTGTATTACTTAGGGGAAAATGGCCAAAAAATATATGCAACTGTTCTGAACATTTTTGACCCTCACAGTTGGTTGCATTCATAGATCCAGAACCCATGGATACAAAGGATCAACTGTGCATGTGTTCATATATTTTCCTTCTTTAATACTACTCTCAAGTTTACCCCTATTTTTCAAGTCTTCATTTACTGCCAATTTCCAAACTAGCTGTATTACACCTACCTTCAAATATTCATCAACACTTTTATTTTGGAAATAATACATTAAAAATTAAGAATAAAAACTTTAATTAGGCTGGATACAGTACCTCACATCTGTAATCCTAGCACTTTGGGAGGCCGAGGTGGGCGGATCACCTGAAGTTAGGGGTTCGAGACCAGCCTGGCCAACATGATGAAACCTGTCTCTACTAAAAATACAAAATTAGCCAGGCATGGTGGTGCATGCCAGTAGTCCAAGCTACTTGGGATGCTGAGGCAAGAGAATCAGTTGAACCCAGGAGTAAGAGGTTGCCATGAGCCGAGATCACACCATTGCACTCTAGCCTGGGCAACAACAGTGAAACTTTGCCTAAAAAATAAAGAAAATATAAAAAGAGTAGAAAGAAAATGAAAAGAATTGTAGTTCATCTACAAGATACAAAAAAAAATTATTTCAAAAGACCAAATCTAATAATTACTGGGAATTGGACATGCACACAGGATAGAAGCTTATTCAAAGAAATAATAACAGAAAACTTTACAAACTTAAGAAAAAGATGGAAATTCAGGCATAGGAAGATCAGAGATTAAAAAAAAAAACCAACACAAGTTAGACTACACTAAGGCATATAATAATTAAATGCTGGAAGGTGAAGAACAAAGAGAAACAAATAACATATAAAGAAGCACTAATTAATCTTGCAAGAAACTTCTTAACAGATACTATACAGGCCAAGCGGGAGAGGGATGGCATTTTCCAAGAGCTAAATGGAAAGAAGAAAGAAAGAAAGCAAGAGAGAGAGAGAGAGAGAGAGAGAGAGAGAGGAAGAGAAGAGAAGAGAAGAGAAGAAAGAAATGGGGGGTGGAGAGAGAGGAAGAAAGAAAAAGAAAGAAAGAAAGAAAGAAAAAAAGAGAAAGCAAGCAAGCCATGGCATCCAAGAATACTGTATGAAACATAAGTGAGAAACATGAAGAAGTGAGAAAATCTTTCCAAGAGAAACAAAGAGAATTTACTACCACCAGACCCATCTTACAAGATGTGCTAAGGATAGTCCCTCAATCTGAAAGAAAAAAATATTACTGCAGAAAGAATATATTTAAAGGTATAAAACCCATTGATGAAAGTAAGTACACAGACAAGCTCAGAGTAGTATAATACCATTATACTGTAATTTTCGTGTGCAACTTATGCAAAACTCTAGTAGAAAATCTAAATAAGTACATTAAAAAATAATAACTATAGCAACCACTTGAGATAGAACATATAAAAATTTATAAATTGAGACAAGAAGCCAAAATATGAGGAAAATTGATTTAAAATATAGAGATTTTTTGGCTTGTTTTTGTGTCTATTCTTGTTCTGTGATCAAAGACATGTTATCATCTCTTTAAAATAACTTGTTACATTTGTAAGTTTTTATGTAAGACCCGTGGTAACCACAATACAAAAATCTATAACATATTCACTAAGAATAAAAATCAGTGAATTGAAACATACTACCACAAACAACCACTGACTCACAAAGGAAACTATTAATAAAGAAGAAAAAGGAAGAGGAGAGTTATAAAACAACCAGAAAACAAGCAACAAAATGGCAGTAGTAAGTGCTTAACTATCAGTAATAACACTGAATGTAAATAGACTCACTTGTCCAATTTTAAGACATAGATGAATGAATAAATAAAGGAATAAGATCCAAGTATATGCTGCCTACCAGACACCTGCTTAACTTATAAAGACACATATGGAATAAAAGTGAAGGAATAAAAGATATTTCATACAAATGAAAACCAAATTAAACAGGATTAGCTATAGTTACATCAGATAAAATAGACTACAGGTCAGAGATTGTAAAGAGACACAAAGAAAAGTCACTATGTAATGATAAAAGGTCCAATTAAACAAGAAGATATAACAATCATAAATAGCTGTGCACCTAACATCTAAGCACCCAAACATATAAGGCAAACATTTGTAGATCTAGAGAGACATGGAATGCAATATAATAATAGTAGTGCACTTCAGTACCCCGCTCTCATTAATAGAGAGATCATCTAGACAGAAAAATCAACAAAAATTTGGAGTTAAACTACACACTAGACTAAATAAGCCTAACTGACATTTACAAATCCCTTCACCCCACTGCTGCAAAACAGACATTCTTCTTGTTAGCACATGCAACATTCTCTAGAATAGAATATATCCTAGGCCACAAAACAACCTCAAGTCAAAAAATTAGACATTATAACAAATATAACTTCTGACAGCAAAGTAATAAAGCTAGCACTCAATAACAATAGGAACCTTAGAAGCTCCACAAACACATGGACATTAAACAATATGCTCCTAACAATCAATAGGTTTACAAAGAAATTAAAAATAAAATTAAAAAATACCTTAAAACAAGTGAAAATGGAAAGACAACAAAATCTATAGGATACAGCAAAGTCAGTACTGAGAGAAGTTTAAAGCAATAAAAAACTACATAAAAATGTATAAAGACTTTCAAAAACTTAACGATGTGCTTCAAGGAAGGAGAAAATCAAGAATAACCAGAACCTGAATTAGTAGAAGGGATGAAATAACAATGACCAGAGCAAAAATAAATAAAGTTGAAACTAAAAAAAATACAAATCAATGAAATAACAAGTTGATTTTGAGAGAAAGATAAGATCAACAAACCTTAAGCCAGACTAAGAAAAAAATAGAAGACACAAACAAGTAAAATTAGAAAAAAAAAGGAGACATAACAACTGAGACCACAGAAGTCTAAAGAATTATCATAGGTATTATGAACAACTATATGCCAGAAATTAAAACCTAGAAGAAATAGATACATTCATTGACAAATACAATGAATTTTATCTTTCTCTGATTTAATCTTTTCATATTATATTAATATATAAAAATACCACATATACCACAAAAATATGTACAGCTTCTATATGTCAATTAAAAAATGGACTCCTCCAAAGATGGTGAGTTATGTCAATTGCATATTCATGGTCAGTTACAGATGAAACCCCTTGTTGTTCTTTTTCTCCCCCCTCACTACTACACTTGACTAGTCTTAAAGAAAAAAAAAAAAATGAATAAAAACAAAATAAAATTAAAAAACCCAGTAGATCATGCTAGTGAATATTGGTTTTCAGGTCTTCTGTATATTACTGATTTTCTGCCTACTTTTTTTATTAATTATTGAGAGAGAAACTAGCATTGAAACATTAAAATATATTTTCATACGGTTTAGTTCTCCTTTACTTTTAATCATTTCTTGTTTTACATAATAGAAACCTTCAAAGGATCATACATATTAGTATTTTTATATATTCTTGGAGAATTGACTCATTCTTAATATTCACTTTAAGGCTAATAATATTTCTTCTTCTAAAACCTTCCTTCACTGATATTGATATGGCAATTTCAGCTTCATTTTGTTTTATATTTATATGGTGTATTTTGTCCATTCTTTTAATATACCAAGCCTTTTTAAATTAATATAAAATTCACTCTATTAGCATATACAATTCAGTGATTTTTAGTATATTTACAAGATTTTACAACTACTATAATCAATTTGTAATACCACAGTATTTTTATAACAGCCTAAAGAAAGCTTATATATGTTAGCAGTCTCCACAAACACACTCCCCGCTCACCTCTGGCAACCAGTAATCTATTCTCTGTCTTTAAAGATTTGCCAGTTCTAGACATTTTATATAAATTTAATCATAGAGTAGATGGCTTTTATGGTCAAATTTGTTCCATTAGCATAATGTTTTCAAAGTTTACTCATATTGTAGCATGTAACTCATTTATTTTGTGTGGCTATGTATTATTCCATTATATGTATGTACCACATTTGTTTTTCTATTTATCAGTTAATTTGTTTGAGTTATTTTCACATTTTTGCTATTATGAATAATCTGCTATAACCTTTCTAGTATAAGCTTATGTATGAAGAATGTTTTCAGTTCTCTTTGGTATATACCTAGAAATAGAATTGCTGGCTCATATGAAAACTCTATGTTCACCTTATTGAGAAATTATAAACTGCTTTCCAAAGCAGGTCTATAATTTTACATTTCCATCAGCAATGTTTAGTTCTAATTATTCCGCATATTTTCAAGATTATTTTTGCTATTCTGGGATGCTTCATTTACACTTTAATTTTGGGAGTAAGTTGTCAAATTTTGCAAAAAAAATAAGTTGGTATTTTGAGAGGAATTGCACAGAATTTCTAGATGAGTTTGGGGAGTACTGCTATCTTACTCATATTCAGTCTTCTTGTTCATGAACAAGTTCTATTGTTCTATTTATGACTTTAATTTCTTTCAGCACTTTAAACATGTCAATTTATTGTCTTCTGGCTTATATGGTTTCTGAAAAGACAACTGCTCTAATTCTTATTGAAGTTTTTTGTATGAGATGACTCTCTTTCCCCATTTGCATTTAAAATTTCCTATTTCTAATTGTATCAAGGCGTTTGAATAAGATATGCTTCAGAATGTCTTATTGTCAGACAATTTTAACATCTGTGTCATTTGAGTCTAAATCTGATGATTGCTTTGTCTCTTGGCAGTGTGTTTATTTTTTTACATTTAGTGTGGCTCCAAAATTCAACATTTTGTATGTGACAGTAGAGACTGAGGTGAATATGTTTGTATATCTGATAATAAACATGTCTTTGCTTCTCTTAGGTCTTTATGAGGGATAAGTTAATATAACTAGCAGCTGTGCTGAGTTTGAGGTTTCTTGTTCCTATGGTGGACCTCAATTCCTTAGTGGTTTCAAATTCCCTTACCTGTGCCTTGTAAGGTTGTGGCCTGATTTGCCAGAGGTTTCTGTTGTTTGTTTTCTTTAATGTCTACTCCAGTGTCATATTCAATCTCCTTTCTGTCCTTTACTTTTGAAAGGGTCAGACTATTGCAATTTACTTACTGCTGGACGTTTGTTAGCCTAGTTATGTGAGTGGTGGGTAGACTGTATTCTGTTTTTTCTAATTAATTCTTAGCTGTAGGCAAGCATAGTGTCATTTAGTCTCATGGTGCAACATTCTCGTTACTTCTGGGCCACACCTACATCTGCCGCTTCCCTGGGAGTAGAGGTACTATTTCCTGTTTCCTTTCTGTTGCAATGGATTTTCACCAATGTCCTATTAGTTACAGTTGGTGTTGTCCTTTACCCCACAGTTCAAAATTTTGTCCTACTGGGGAGATATGGAAGAAGAGTCTCAATAAGATTCCATGCCTATACCATGGCACCTTCTTTTATTCTCCCCAGTTGTATAGCATAAGAGAGACTTCTTGAGGGCTCTGTTAATGCTTTTTGTGAATTCAGTGAGTTTTGTGAAGAGAGACTACAAAGGAATATAGACTTCCCTTATATTTTCAGGCCCAAAGAGCTTCATCCTCTCTTACCAGTGAACATTCTTTCTCTACGTATTCGCCAGTCACCTGACTTAAATTATTTTGACTGGTTTCCTGGTGAATCTTGCCTTGGGAAAGTGAGTACTTTGGCCTCATTTCTCCTTGCAGGTACCAGTCTTATTTTAGGTTTTGTATCACCTGCAATCTCAGAAGTCTGACATGTTCAAGAAAAGCTGCAGGCTCGCAGTTTCTTCAGCTTGTGTTTATTGTATATGTTGAGTCAATCCATTTTTCAATCTCCACATGTCTGTGAATAAAGCAAAAACTATTATGATTTCATTATCCTTAATTTCTCTAGTCCACTATTTTGTCAGTGTCAATCTAGGAAATGTATTTTAATGTAAGACTGTTGATATGTTTGGGATATTTGTCTCTTCCAAATCTTATATTGAAATGTAATCCCTTATGTTGGAAGTGGGGTCTGGTGGGAAGTATTTGGATCATAGGGAAGACCCCTCATCAATGGCTTAGCATCCTCCTTGCAATCAGTGACCTCTCCTTCTAGTAGTTCACGTGAGAGCTGTTTGTTTAAAGAGCCTAGTACATCCTCCCTTCTGCTCCTGACTTCCACTGTCACCATGTAACACACCTGCCCTTCCTTCACCTTCTGCCACCATTGGAAGCTTTCTGAGGTCCTTGTCAGAGGCAGATGCCAGCACCACACTTCCTGTACAGCCTGCAGAACTGTGATCCAATTAATGTTCATTTCTTTTTAAATTACCCAGTCTCAGTATTTCTTTATGGTGATGCAAAAATAGCTTACCACTATTTTAAATAAAATCTTACATACTCCATGAATGTCTAACAATTATATTTGTTTATATGAATGGAATAGGCATAATAAATATACTCTCAAGTATATAATGTCTTAAAAAAAGAAGTGTATTTATTGCTCATTTGACATTATTTAGTGGATGCATATGACACTAGGTTTCTCTTCTCCACAGTCATCCAGTATCCTAGGTTTTAACACCGGGTTTGCAAGGTCATCCTAGATATTGATTTCTATTTATCCAACTAAAGGGGAAGACCATGGGGTTGTTTATATAAAAAAACTTTAACAAATCAAACCCAGAAGTGAAATATACCACTCACTTAGACCCCTTATGCTATAATTTAGTCACATTGATGTATCTGAATATAATGAAATAGGAGAAATATAGTCTAGCCCTTTACCAGGAAGAAGAAAAGATGATAGAGTTAGATATGAAACTAGTATTATCTAGCAGAAAACAGAAAGGATATATATGATACACCTATTTGAAGGACGAATTGAAAGCCCACTTTACTTTAGAGCAGTTTCAACCCAAAGCCTCCAAAAGCTTTAAAAACAATGTTTCTAAATATGATAAGCACAAACTATTATCCACACATTTAGGGGGGAAAAAATCCATGTAATTCTTCACTAATGAAAACAAATTCAGTATATTTTAAGTAAAGATTATTTTAACTTTGCGTAAACATTTATTGCCATTTTAGAGAAAATGATCTATGATTTTGACAATCCCTTTTTAAGTCTTTGGTCACCAAAAAATGAAGTTAAATAGAATACATGTATATGTTCAAATATACAAATAGTTATTCCATAATTCTGTTATTCACGATAATGAAAAGGACTAAATTATCATTTTAATCTGAAATTTAATTGGGAAATTACCTTTCTATCTTCTCTCTCTTGTTCTAGTAACATATATGTAGCCTTCAGTCATACTTGACCAGTGATTTTCTAATCAATGCTTATAACAGCCATTTGGAGTGTTTGTTTTAAATGTAGATCCCTGGAGGCTGGGCACTGTGGCTCAAGTCTTTAATTCCAGCATTTTGGGAGCCTGAGGCAGGTTGATCACTTGAGGTCAGGAGTTTAAGACCAGCCTGGTCAACGTGGTGAAACCCCATCTCTACTGAAAATACCAAAAATACCCAGGTGTGGTGGTGCACGTCTGTATTCCCAGCATTCCAGGAGGCTGAGGCAGGATAATCACTTGAACCCAGGAGGTGGAGGTTGAATGAGCCAAAATCTTGCTGTTGTACTCCAGCCTGGGTGACAGAGTGAGACTCTGTGTCAAAGAAAACAAAAAAGTAGATCCCTAGCACCTTCAGTCAGACTTTGATTCATGTGAATGATGTGGAATCCAGTAATCTATATTTTACTCATATCCACCAGACAAATCTATTTTAGGTGATGCTTACTACATAACTTAAGACATAAGAAAAAAGCAGGGTGAGTATTCTTTCCACTCTCCTCTGAATGGGTAAGATAGTTTCAGAAATAAAAGCATTAGTTTACTCAGACACATTCTGATAGCCAGAGCTTTGTAAAATCATACTCTCTCTCTTTCCCCAGTCCTTTTTTTCTTTTTTTTTTTTCCTACATTGACAGGGAAAATTTCCTAAAACAACAGCTGAAGTAGGGTTACCTAGCATATCTACAACTTTGGCATCTGGTAAAAACTGAGCACATTTTGGATTAATGAATATAATGCTCCAATTTTGGTTAGAATGTGCTATTTAGTAGGATTGTGGTTAATGATTTGAACTGTGTTTATGTTTATATTTTTGCTGCAATTATTTTAGGTAGTTATTTAGAGATTATGACAAAAAATATTTCATATAAATAAGGAACTGTCAAATTTAAGGCTTACTGGTTCTTGGTGTTTCCAAATAATAAATATCAGAGAAACCAAAAATCATTACATTTGTAAATATTGATGACAGTCAGAACATTTTGACCATACTTGTCTTTACAATTTAAAAATGCCTATTATTATATACAAATAAAAAAAAGGAGAATTACACTTTTGAACCTTGAGATCATCTTCTTCAAGATAATGAGCTCTGTGTTTCTAATGGAAATCTTTCTTGCTGAGAGGGCTATGGCATTCTAATTTTCTCAGGGACTTTGTTATTTAGCTTGCAGTGGTTAAACCTTCAATGTCAGTTACAATTTATCAATTTTAATACTTGACCTGTTGTTCACAAATTAGTAGTATGCAGATAGTGAACATTTCTTTTTGGCTTCACTTTTTTTGACAGATGAGAATACAATTGTATTCTCTGAGTTTGGCAGATAAGAATACGGTAGTATTCTGTAATAAGTTCTCTGAGCATTGTTGTATTTTTTTTTCTTTAGGTCTCATTCTTTTGCTCTGCATTTTTAAATGTCTGTAACAGCTGCCATTAATTTCTGCCTTTTTGGGTTAATACTTTATAACTCCCATAATTAGCATTATAAATACAAGTTATGAGATGATGATTATTATATAGCTATATATCTTGCATAAAACAGATATTTGCAAAAATAACATTTACGCTTTTAAGATTGTATTGTATTTTTAAAATTTTACATTCTGGGACATATGTGCAGGTTTGTTATACAGGTAAACTTTTGTCACGGGGGTTTGTTGTACAGATTGTTTCATCACTGAGGTATTAAGCCCAGTACCCGTTAGTTACTTTTCCTGATCCTCTCTCTCTTCCTACACTCCATCCTCCAAAATGCCCCAGTGTATGTTGTTCCCCTCTATGTGTCCATGTGTTCTCATCATTTAGCTCCCATTTGTATTCTAACAAATTATGTATTCTAACAAATTATTTCACAAACTGAGGATAGTGGCCTTCTGCTGTATCCATGTTCCCACAAAATACATGATTCTGTTATTTTATATGGCTGCCTAGTATTCTATGGTATATGTACCACATTTCCATTTTTCAGTCTGTCATTGATGGGCATTTAGGTTGATTCCGTGTTTTTGCTGTTGTGAATAGTGCTGCAGTGAACATATGCATGTATGTATCTTTTTAATAGAATGATTTATATTCCTTTGGGTATATACCTAGTAATAGGATTGCTTGGTCAAAGGATAGCCTGTCTTTAGGTCTTTCACTGTGTTCCACAATGATTGAAGTAATTTACACTCCAACTAACAGTGTATAAGCATTCCTTTTTCTCCACAACCTCATTAGCATCTGTTATTTATTGACATTTTTAATAGCCATTCTCACTGGTATGAGATGGTATTGTGGTTTGATTTGCATATCTTTAATCATTAGTGCTGTTGAACCTTGTTTTCATATGATTGTTGGCTGCATGTATATTTTCTTTTCAGAGGTGTCTGTTCATGTCCTTTTGTCCTATAGCTGGCCTAGAGTTAGAACCTGAACACCATTTTATAAAAGACAAAGCTATGTTTTAAAATAAGTTGCAATGGCTGCCCCACTCTCCTCACAATAACTACTGGCCTTTGGCTTCTGTACATAAAACTGCTAGTTTGCTCTGCAAACTAGGTAAAGCTGTCTGCCTTTCTTATCAGTAACTGCCAGAATTGTCAGGCTTTGTGACTAGAAAAGCAGCCCAAGCTAATTCCATCCTGGCCCCAGTGCCTTGTAATAAATAACTAAGATCTGTTATTTACGATATTGCCCAGAAGATGTGCAGACTAATTCTGTAAGCCACTTAGGTAACAATCAAAGTGGCAAGATGTCCTCAAGCCCTTGGAATGTCTGGAGCCCTGCTCCCTCCTCTTGTCCGGGAGATGATTTACGAAAACCCCTAAATGTCTGTGTCCCTTCACCCCCACCCCCGCCTCTCACCCTGACTCCCAAAGTGATTTCTACGGGTATAAAAGGTCTTAACACCCTCCATTCGGGCCCACAGGTTGGAGAGACGTGAGTCCTCTGTGGTCGCCAGCTTAATAAACCCTGCTATTTGGCTTACTTTTGTCTTGGTGCTGGTCCCTTAATCTCGCCTCGAATATAACACTTTGACTTCTTTTTAATAGGGTTGTTTCCTTTTTCTTATAAATTTGTTTAAGTTATTTATAGATGTTGAGTATTAAATCGTTGTCAGATGCCTAGTTTGCAAAAATCTTATCCCATTCTCTAGGTTATCTTCTCGTTTTATTGATAGTTTCCTTTGTAGTGCAGAAGCGCTTTAGCCTAATTAGATCACATTATTCAATTTTTGCCTTTGTTGCAATTGCTTTTGACATCTTTGTCATTAAATATTTGCCCATGCTTATGTCCTGAGTGGTGTTGCCTAGGTTGTCTTCCAGTGTTTTTGTAGTTTGGAGTTTTACATTTAGGTCTTTAATCCATCTTGACTTAATTTTTGTATATGGGTTAAGGAAGAGAAGGAAATTAAGCAGAATCTTCTGCATATGGCTAGCCAGTTATCCCAACACTATTTATTGAATAGGGAATCCTTTCCCTGTTGCTTGTTTTTGTCAGGTTTGTCAAAGATCAGTTAGTTGTAGGTGTGTGGCCTTATTTCTGAGTTCTCTATTCTGTTCCATTTATCTGTCTATTTCTGTACCAGTATCATTCTATTTTGGTTACTGTATCTCTGTGGTATAGCTTGAAGTCGGGTAGCATGATGCCTCCAGCTTTGTGTTTTTTGCTTAGGATTGACTTGGTTGTCTGGGCTCTATTTTGATTCCAAATAAATTTTATAATAGTTTTTTCTAGTTCTGTAAAGAATGTCAATGCTAGTTCAATAAGAATGGCATGGAATCTATAAATTTCTTTTGGCAGTATGGCCATTTTTATGATTTTGATTCTTCCAATTCATGAGAAATGGGATGTTATTCCATTTGTTTTTATCATCTTTTATTTATTTGAGCAGTGTTTGGTAGATCTTACAGAGATCTTTCACCTTCTTAGTTAGTTGTATTGGTATTGTATTTTTTTTTAAGAGGGAGTCTCACCCAGGCTGTAGTGCAATAGCACAATCTCGGCTCACTGCAACCTCTGCCTCCTGGATTCAAGCAATTCTCCTGCCTTAGACTCCTGAGTAACTGGAATTATGGACGCTTGCCACCATACCCAGCTAAGTTTTGTATTTTTTTTAGTAGAGATGGGGTTTCACCATGTTGGCCAGACTGGTCTTGAACTCCTGACCTGGTTATCCGCCTGCCTGAGCCTCCGAAAGTGCTGGGATTACAGTTGTAAACCACCACACCCAGCCTATTTTGTATTTTTAATAAAAGAATTAAAAATTTAAGTTCCTAGTGCTTCAAAATTTAGAAGTGCTAAAAAAAACTCTTTGACGTTCTTATTTTGAAAAAATATTAACTTTTTCCATTTAAAATAAAATTTTACTACATTTTAGTTAATACATGTCATAGATAGAATTTATTAATAATATATGAGCATATTTCTGGCTTTGAATAATATATCTGTATAAAACATACACACATACACACACACACACACACTCACACACACACACACACAACCACTTTACCCTGAATGCCAAAAGATTATTAAAATAATAGTAGAAAAATATTAATGCTTGCAAACTGATTAGAGAAGTGCTTAATAACACTAAGTAAAGATGTGATATAATACTCATTTCAGAGATGTTTGTGCAAATACCTTTTAAAATATGGTAAGGAGTTAATGGCATATTCCTCAAAGAAGTAATAGCAGTTATAACTCATTTCGATATAGTAAGAAATAAAGAAAGAATAGGAAGGAGTAGAATGTAACTGATATAACTTTTGATTGTCCCTACTCTCAATTCTTTATTCAATATTTTTTCCTCTTACAATTAGGGATATCTCTAATCGTTTCCTAATTTTATTGATTTTTAAAAAAAACACTTTGATGTTTTTCTTTTCTTTTTTTCTTTATCCTTGTTATTTATATTTGGAATATTATAACCATAATTAGTATTATGTTTATTAATTGGTATGGTTTGGCTGTGTCCCCACCAAAATCTCACCTCGAATTCTAGTTACCATAATCCTCACATATCATGGGAAGGACCTGGTAGAAGGTAAGTGAATCATGGGGGTAGGTTTTTCTCATGCTGTTCTTATGATAGTAAGTCTCATGAGATCTGATAGTTTTATAAAGGGCAGTTCCCCTGCATATGCTTTTTTGGCTTTGGCCACATAAGATGTGTCTTTTTCCTTCTTCACCTTCCATCATGATTGTGAAACCTCCCCAGCCATGTGGAACTGTGAGTCTGTTAATCCTCTTTTTTCATTGTAAATTACCCAGTCTCAGGTATTTTTTCATAGCAGTATAGAAATGGACTAATACATTGATAAAATCTTGTTCAGCTATTTTAATAAATGTTTTTAATTATTTAACTCATAGTTAAGTCCTGAATAACAACAACAACAACAACAACAAAACTTCTTTACAGACCATTTAGAGGAGGAAATTAAGCAGAATTATTCTGCATTTAAAACAGTATCTGACATACAGGATGTTTGAATAAGTTTTTTTCAAGTTATTAACTACGAATTTTCCATATCATCATCTAAATAGAAGATTTTGTCATTTGTCACTAATGGAATTATTCCAGTGACAGACAGTTTCTGACATGAAGATGACTCAAAATGATAAAGCAGTCTTATTAACTGATGTCAATCAGCATCATTATGGGATCTGTCTAGATCTGAAAGCTAAGCAGTATCACTTTAAGCAAGCATTTTCTTCAGAATGTAATCGAAATGGATGTAGCATGACTAGGAGAGCTTTTTGCCAGGCAAAATGATTGCCACTGGGTTTGTAGGTTCCAGCCAGCTTTCCCCTTGATAAAATTAGGCTAATTGTTCATTTCTTGGTTAAAATGTTACTGTTATATTTCTTCTAGGAAACAAAAAAATAACAATACCCCACTAGACCTTAGAGAGTAAACATTGTTTCATTTATCTTCTACTTATTTATAAATATTAATTTTAGAAGACTTAGAAATTATGAAAAACTTTTAAAAAAGAAAACATTTTTCTGAAAGACACATTGTTAACATATTATATACTATGGTGTATAATCCAACATTTTAAAAGTATAGCTTTGTGTTATAGAGTGTGTTTAGGTCAGAAATAACACTGGGTTAGTCCTACTTGTGGAAAGGTGAAATAGCCTTCCAGATACTTAGAGCAGTTTTCTGTCACTGAACACTTGTCAAAATTCTTTACTGTCATATCCAATTCTAGCAATATGGCTGCTGGTTGAGCTTGGGAATGTTGCTTGGTTTGGGACAGAAATGAGTCCCAGATATGTCACCAATTAGAACTATTACCTGGGGCAAGATATTTCAAATGTCTTAGTTTCTGTTATCTAAAAGGATATACAATAGGATTAATAAAGTCCTAATAGACAGATTTATCATGATTACATTAAAATATCAATATAAATTGGTCAGTAAATGTGAATTAGCTTCTTTCTCTTTTTTTTTTGAAATTGACAGATAAAATTGGATATATTCTGTATTACATGACCTTTGAAATATATGCACATTGTGTAATGACTGTATCTAGCTAATTAATGTATGTATCACATTACATAGTTATTGTTTCCATTATGAGAGCATTTTATATCATCATGGAAACAATTTTGCATTTTGTATTTTTTCAGGAATAAAATATATTGTTAACTATAATAATGTTGTTTTATGCTATATTTCTTGAACTTTTCCTCCAAACTGAATTTTTTAGTCCTTGACCAACATTTCCCTAACTTCTTCTACCAATCACCCTAGCCTCTGGAACTCACCATTCTAATCTCTACTTCTGTGAGCTCAACTTTTTTTAGATTCTACCTATGAAAGAGATCATATAATGTTGTCTTTCTAATCCTAATTTATTTCACTTAACACAATGTCCTGTAGGTTCATTCATGTTATTGCAGATGATGAAGTTTTCTTCTTTTTCATGACTGAATAGTATTTCATTGTGCCAACCACATTTTCTTTATCCATTCATCTGTTAATGCACACCTAGATTGACCCCATATCTTAGTGATTAATGCAACAATGACCATCGCAGTGCTGATACTGCTTTGACATACTGATTTCATTTCTTTTGGGTATATATCCAATAGTGGGAATGCTGGATCATATGGTAATTCTAATTTTACTTTTTCAAGAAACCTCTCTACTGCTTTACATAATGTATTGATTTACATACCCAGCAACATGTCGGATATTTTCTCCACATCCTTACCAATTCTTAACTTTTGTCTTTTAGATAAGTAGTCATTCTAAAAGGTGTGACATAATATTTGATTTACATTTCTCTGATAATTAGTGATGTTGAGCATTTCTTAACACACATGTCATTTATATGTCTTCTTTTGAGAAATAACTACTCAGATCCTTTGCCCATTTTAAAATTTAATTATTTGGTTTTTATTATTGAGTTTTTATTATGTTTGACTTTCTTATATATCTGGATATCACCTCCTTATCAGATGGACAATTTACAAATACTTTCTCATACTCTGTAGGTTGTCTCTTAACTCTGTTGACTGTTTTCTCTGCTGTACAGAGGTTTTTTAGTTTAATGTAATCCAACTTGTCTATTTTATTTTTGGACTGTGCTTTGGGACTATGAAAAAATCACTTTAATTTAATTTTCATTGGATTTTTGTATATGAGAGATATGTCTACTTTCATTTTTCTATATATGTTATCTGTTTTTCCAGCACTATATGTTGAAGAGACTGTCCTTTTGTCATTGTGTGCTCTTGGCACCTTTGTCAAAAGATCAGTTGGCCATATTTAGTCAAAAAATCAAAAAATAATACATATTGGCATGGATGTGGTGAAAGGAGAACACTTTTACTGCTGGTGTAAATGTGAACTAGTAAAACCACTAAGGATAACAATGTGGAGATTCCTTAAAGAACTAAGAGTAGATCTACCATTTGATCCATCAATCACACTACTAGGTATCTACCCAGAGGAAAATACGTCATTATAGGAAAAAGATACTTGCACATGCATGTTTATAACAGCACAATTTGCAGTTGCAAAAATATGGAACCAGCCCAAATGTCCATCAGTCAATGAGTGGATAAAGAAAATGTGGTATACATATATCATAGAACACTACTCAACCATGAAAAGAAATGAAACTGGCATTCGCAGCAACCTGGATGGAATTGGAGATCATTATTCTAAGTGAAGTAACTCAGGAATGGTAAACTAAACTTTGTATGTTTTCACTCATAAGTGGGAGCTAAGCTATGAGGATGCAAAGGCATAAGAATGATATGATGGATTTTGGGGACTCAAGGGAAAGAGTGGGAGGGAGTTGAAGGATAAAGGATTACACATTGGGTATTGTGTACACTGCTTGAGTTATGGATGCACCAAGATCTCAGAAATCACCACTGAAGAACTTATCCATGTAGCCAAACACCACCTGTTCCCTAATAACCTATTAAAATAAAAAATCATAATAATTTAAAAAATCAGTTGGCCATAAATGCCTGTGTTTATTTCTCAGTTCTCTAGTCAGTTCCATTGGTCTGCATATCTGTTCTTTTGAAACCATGCTATTTTCATATTAGATCTGTGGTATATTTTAGTAGTATATAAAAATAGCATACACACACACACACACACACATATATATATTTATTTTTGCTATATATATATATATATATATATATATATATATATTTGATTTGTTGATTTTTTTTTTTAGACGGAGTCTTGCTCTGTTGCCCAGGCTAGAGTGCCGTGGTGTGATCTTGGCTTACTGCTGCCTCTGTCTCCTGGGTTCAAGCAATTCTCTTGCCTCAGCCTCTGGAGTAGCTGGGATTACAGGTGTGTGCTGCCATGCCTGACTAATTTTTATATTATTAGTAGAGACAGGGTTTCCCTATGTTGGCCAGGCTGCTCTCGAACTCCTGACCTCAAGTGATCCAGCTGCCTTGGCCTCCCAAAGTGCTGGAATTACAGGCATAAGCCACAATGCCCAGAAGCTTTGCAGTATATTTTAAAATAAGATAGGATAATACCTCTAGCTTTGTTAATCTTAATTTTTGCTTAAGATTGCTTTTACTATTTGGAATCTTTTATGATTACATATAAATTTTTTATATTTCTGTGAAGAATATCATTGTTACTTTGATAGTTATTACATTCAATCTAAAGGTCTCTTTGGGTAGTATGGTCATTTTAACAATATTAACTTTTCCAGTCAATGAACACAGAATATTTTTTATTTATTTGTGTCTTCTTTAATTTCTCTCATCAGTGTTTTATAGTTTTCATTCTTAAAATCTTTACCTGCTTCATTAAATTTCTTCTTTAGTATTTTACTTTTGTAGCTATTGTAGGTGGGAATTCAAAATTTCTTTTTTAGATAATTCATAGTATATAAAAGTGATACTGACTTTTATATGTTGATTTTGTATCCTGCAACTTTATTGAATTTGCTCATTAATTCCAACAGTTTTTGAGTGTAGTCTTATGGAGTTTTCTATATATAAGTTTATATTGTCGTTATTTTTTTAATTATTTAATTTAATTTAATTTTTTTTTTTTTTTTTTTTTTTGAGACGGAGTTTCGCTCTTGTTACCCAGGCTGGAGTGCAATGGCGCGATCTCGGCTCACCGCAACTTCCGCCTCCTGGGTTCAAGCAATTCTCCTGCCTCAGCCTCCCGAGTAGCTGGGACTACAGGCACGTGCCACCATGCCCAGCTAATTTTTGTATTTTTAGTAGAGACGAGGTTTCACCATGTTGACCAGGATGGTCTCGATCTCTTGACCTCGTGATCCACCTGCCTCGGCCTCCCAAAGTGCTGATTTTATTTTATTTTTTGAGATAGAGTCTTATTCTGTCACCCAGGCCGGAGTGCAGTAGTGCGATCCTGGCTCACTGCAACCTCCACCTCCCAGGTTCAAGTGATTTTTTTGCCTCAGCCTCACAAGTAGCTGGGACTACACGTGCACACCAGCAGGCCCAGCTAATTTTGTATTTTTGGTAGAGATGGGGTTTCACAATGTTGGCCAGGCTGCTCTGGAACTCCTTACCTGAAGTGATCTACCTGCCTCAGCCTCCCAAAGTGCTGGACATACAGGCATGGGTCATTGTGCCTCACCGATACTGTCTTCAAACACAGAATATTTAACTTCTTTCTTTTTAAATAGGATGTGTTTATTTTTTTTCTTTTGCCATACTGCTGTGTCTAGGACTTCCAGTACTCTGTTGATGAGAAGTGGTGAAAATGGGCATCATTGTGTCTTTCAGATCTTAGAGAAAAAGCTTTCAACTTTTCCCCATTGAGTATAGTGGTAGCTATGAATTTTTCATGTATATTCTTCATTGTGTTGAGGAACATTATATACCTAATTTGTTGAGAATTTTTGTATAAAAAGATGTTGAATTTTGTCAAATGCTTTTTCTAAGTCTATTGTAGTGATCATATAGTTTTGGTCCTTCTTTCTGTTAATGCAATGTATCACACTTACTGATTTGCATATGTTGAACCATATTCACATCCCTGAGATAAATCACACTTGGTCATGGTGAGTGACCTGTTTAATATGCTGTTGAATTATCTTTGCTAGTTTTTGTTGAGATCTTTTGTATCTACATGCATCAGGAATATTGGCCTATAGTTGTCTTATTTTTAGTATCCTTGCCTGACGTTGCTATGAGAGTAATGACGGTCTCATAAAATGAGTCTGGAAGTATTCTCACATGTTAAATTGCATGGAAGAGTTTGAAAATAATTGGTATTAGTTCTGTAGCACTTTTATAGAACTCAGTAGTGAAGCCATCAGTTTCTGGGCTTATCTTTGATGGAAGACTTTTATTACGAATTCAACACCCTTACTTGTTACTGGTCTGCTCAGGTGTTCTTCTTTATAATTCAATCTTGGTATGTCCTATGTCAAGGAAGTTATTCATTTCTTCTAAGTTATCCAGTTTGTTGTTGTATGACTATTCATGAAAATCTCTTATGATCCTTTGTATTTCTGTTGTATAAGTTGGAATATTTCCTTTCCCATTTCTAATTTTTTTTTATTTTTGTCTTCTCTCTTATTTCCTTAGGTAACCCAACTAATGATTTGTCAATCTGGTTTATCTTTTCAAAACAAGATATCTTATCTTTTCTATTATTTTTCAAGTCCCTATTTCATTTATTTCTCATCTATGTGCTTTCTTCTCCTGTGAGCTTAATTTCTTTTTGTATTTTTCTAGTTTCTTGAGGTACAACATTAGCTTATTTGAGACCTTTTTTTTTTGATGTACAAGTTTATTGCTATAAGCTTTACATTTATAGCTGATTTTCCTATGTCCCTTATGTTTTCATGTTATGTTTCTTTTTTCTTTTGCTTTAAATTCATTTTTAATTTTTCTTTTAACATTTTCATTTACCTATTAGTTGTGGAATTATTTTTACTTGATTTGAGTAGGCCACAGAACTCCTTTAGAAAAAATAATAGCACCCAAAAGCTTCATAAAATAATCTCACTCTTAGTTACTATAATGCACTATAGTATTTTCCATTTGATACCTGTATTTTAACTAAAATTTCTGATAATGATCCACAAAATGGATTCCACACCTTTAAATATCTTATAACCCACACTTTGTAAAGCAGTGTTTTAGAATAATTGTGCTTTATTCTGGGGGCTAGGATATGGGAGTCTGTCTTGGAAAGAACACATCAAGAAAGAGAAGAGCAGTAAGTCTCAGGTATTTAGAGATCAAGTGTAATGACATAGGAAGTGACCAGGCTCACTGTAGTGAGTATAGGGATAAAAAGGTTATTAATGTCTGTAATAGTGGAAAACCATTTGCTTTAAGACCATACTCAACAAAATAAAAGGACATTAAGCGAAATGAACATGGAAGCTCTGCACCAATGCAGAAGCAATTCTGATAATGAATGAGAATGTGGGGATTTTTCCTTGGATTTTCAGGCACTCCTACAGAATTTGATTGTTGAGAAGGCTACCGGGTAAATGCGAGACTTTTGCCACTCATGTTGCTAGAAGCATTTTGGGAATTGAACTATAAATTTTCTATATATACTGTACTACACTATATTATATTATACTATACTAATACATTAACAAACCAGTAGAGAAGGAAGAAAGTTTGGCCAAATAAATAAATAAATAAATAAATATTTAACTCCCTCCCCAAACACACACACCTGAAACTTTTAAGACGTCTCTTATTTACCAGTAAAAGTAAACATTTCACATATAGTGATTCAGTATTGTAGTAATGTATAAATATGCAGTAAATATACATAGTGAATTTATAATGTAGTTATGCAAATGCTACTATTTCTTATTCACTTTCTAGTTTTTTCATGCTAATACAGTGATACCATGCATTTCCTTTGAGATAAAATTTTGTGTTTTTACTCTGAGAAAATCTAACAAACAATTCTAGGCCAACTGAAAATAAGGTTTAGACCATTTTCCTATTTTGTGTTGTTTCCTGTTAAACCTAGTTTTATCACTTAATTGAATGATGTGTTTCATTGACTTATTCATATAATTAAGGTCAATTTGAGTAGTACTTACAGCACTTATACATTGGGTATCATATGAATAATATAAGAGAAAAAGAAGGAAGGAAGAGAAGGACAGAGGGAGGGAGGGAAGAAGGAAAGAAAGAAGAAAGATAGGACTTGGCACATGGATAATTACAAAGCAACATATATTTGATCAACTCTAATTGCAATATCAGCACAGACATTAATTCTTTGAGTATGACTATTGACCTGAATACTGTCATTGTATTAACTGATAGTTAAGACACATATATTTTGTGGTATCATGTGATTAATTCCGTGAGATGAAGAAAAAAAATGTAAGGTAATTTTGTAATTAGGTGAAATTTTAAATCAGTCATTATTGGGATGATTATAAAGACTACATAACTATTGATTCTATTTATTAATTCTGATTCTGAGTAAAATTACCACAATTAACATTTTTCTGACATGAAAAGCAAGGCATGTTCTATTGTTTCCTTTACTGTTTCTTAGCGTGGTTCAGACCTAAAAATAATAAGACAAAATAATAGAAAAAACAAACAAACCATAAGCTTTTTTATTTAAAATGAACAATCCTGGAAATTTAAATTGGATGTCCTACTTTATATATAGGTTTCTGTTCATAAGAAAGCATAAGATACTCATATTCATGTTGTAAATATTATTTAAAACAGCTATTTACATTTCTAATATTGGAATGTTTCTTTAAGTTAGTTTAGTGAAATTTGCAACCTACTGGTATGAGTGATTTTTCAACATGCTTTTTAGTTATAAGGAGCTCAAAATGGGGAGAGAGATGTGTTAATTCTGGTGGAATATCCCGATTATGATAAGGTTAAGAGTGGAACCGTAAGCACTTGGTTTCAGCAGCTTTGTGTAATATTTACAGAATTTGTAAAAATGGCTTTCTTTCTCACTTCCCTCAAAAAAGCTTTCTTTTTAAAAAATGTTAAGAATCTTAAGAAAAAAAGTTATTTTTCACTAAAATTAAATTAGTTCTAAGATAACTACTCACCAGAATTTAGATTTAATTACTAGCAATGTGTCCAATCATGCATATATGTATAACATTTCTTATTGTAAAATGACTACCTCAGCTGCAAGGAAATAAAATTACTTCTTTTATTTTGGTTATATCAATAAAGTCAAGATTCTCATGACAAGTTAACCATAAATTCTAGAACACAAAAAATTAATAATTCTTTATAAGCCACAAAAAGGCAGACTTATACACCTGTGAAGTTTTGTCAAGCAATGATTGCTGAAAACCTTTTTACCCCACGTAAAGAATGTCCAAAATAGCTCCAAACAAAAATTTAAAATAATCAGTGTTCAAATTCTGATATAAGTATATTAATTACAGGTTTGTTTTCAGTTCTTAAAAAATTGAAAGTGCTCTAATATTCTCAATAACATAAAATGGCCAGTAACTTCACAGATATTTATCAGTTTACTAAGGTGAGTTATAAAGTGAAAGTCTCCTTTTTTCACTGCCATTTTAAACTGCTCAGTGAAGCTGAATGATAATTAACTATGAAAGTAAAAACAAATACAAATGATCTGCACTGATTAGAAAAAAAGAACTGAGGAACTAAAACCAAGATGTAAGCTAATACAAAAATATTTTATATTTGGATATGTAAAATCTTGTCCTTGGGAAGCTAATGTGGTGTCCCAGAAAAGACACCTGATGTCTGTGATATTAGTAGTTATTTTTAAAGCCTCAAAATATTTCTGCCTCTGGGCAGAAATGTCAGTTTCCTCTATGATCTATAGTTTGAAATTAATGACTCATTTTCTATTTTTATTTTATGCTGCTGATGTCTTAGAGTGCCTTTTTGCTGTGGTAAACAATGAAATAAAGGTCATTCACGAGACGTTTCAAATTATGGATCTAGCTATTGTTTCATCAGAATTTTTTATACACTTCAATTTTTTATGTTTTTTTTAAGTTTTATTTTACTTTTAATTGACAAATAATTATATAAATTTATGTGGTACAGTGGTAGTTCAATGCACGTATACACTGTGGAATGATCAAATCCAGCCGATTAACAGAAATTCCTATAAATACTTATTTATGTAGGATAAAAATGTTTAAAATCTACTTTTTAAAGTTATTTTGCAATATGCAATACATTATTACTAACTATAATTACCATGCTGCGCAACAGACCACCAGAACCTATCCTTCTAACTGAAACTTCATACCCTTTGACCAATGTATCTCCTTTCCCTATTCACCTCCCTACCCCACTCTCTATACTTCTGAGTTTGATTTTTTTAATATTTTACGTATAAGTGAGATCATGCAACGTTTGTCTTCTTGTACCTGGCATATTTAACTTAGCATAAGTTAAATATGCTAAGATTCATCTGTGTTACAAATGACGGAATTTCCTGATTTTTAAAAAGGCTGAATAGTATTCTGTACACACCTCAATTTTTAATGTGTAATATGTGATATGATACACAGTGTAAGAAATACATATGAAAGTTGTGAAACATTGTATAGTGAACACTTGTAAAGCATGACCACAGTAAAGAATAGGTATCTTCACACTTAGACGCTACTTCAATGATTCTCTTATTTAAAATCCCTTCTCTTGCAAATTTCGTTTCTAACATTTTCTTCTATTTTAAAAATTTGAATTTGATATAATTCAAACTTATAGAAAATTTCAGAAATGTTTACATGGAATACTTTATATCCTTCACTCTGATTCATCCATTGTTTGTACTTTCTCTTTTCCTTTATCAGACTATCCACATATATTTACATATACATCCATATCATTGTAAACCATTTGCAAGTAATTTAAAGATATGTGTACTCTTTAACTCTAAATAGTGTGTATTTCTTAAGAATAAAAACATTCTCTTTCATACCCCTCTGAGCAGTTATAAAAATCAGAAACCAATGTTGAAACAATATTACCATAAAATTAGCAGTCTATTTTCAAATGTCATCAAATATCCTAATAATGTTCCTTGCGGCAAGTTTCTTCCCCAGTAAGGGATTTAATTCGAGATCATTTTTTATACTTCATTGTTTGGTTTACTTCATCTGGAAGAATTCCATAGCCTTGCATAGTGATTATTTCAAGTACAGGCCAATTATTTTGTAGTAACGTCTTTCCATTTGTGATTTTTGATGTTTCCTCATGATTTGATTAAATAAAATAATGTCATATATTTTTGTACAAAAGTAACATTGTGTCTAAGTTCAATATATCAAGAGGCATATAATAGAGTTTATCCCATTATTACATTTAAACATTTGTTTATGGTTGTGCCTACCAGGATTTCTGACTATACAGTTACTATTTCTTTTTTTATTAACAAATAATTCATTGGAAGGTACTGTGAGAGTCTTAAGTATTCTGTTTCTTACTACAACTTGACAGCATCCATTGATATTTTTATAACTCCTTCAAATCTTTTATGTTTATTATTTACCATTTTACACGGAAGGACATCATCTTCATTTATTTATTGTTCATTAACTCATTAATTTATACAAGCAATGTTATGAATTCTCACTTTATTCACAAAATATTGCTATTTATTTTCATGATAATATTCTCCCAGAGTTAACTAGCAGGAGCCATTTCAAACTACCTCCTATGCTCTATCACTGGGTTACCATCATTCTTTGAGGACTGCCTTGCTTTCTGAAACAAAATATTTTAGGCTTATTTTGACTTTTTGGGACTCTGAAATCAGTATTTCCTTCAAGGATATCTGGCTTCTTTCAATGGAGGATGTTTTCTGGAAAGTGAAGTCTGAGTGTTAAGTATGCTCATTGTTGCTGATGTGACATTGCTTCTAGTCTCTCTTACAAGATAAGGCTATCTTTGTCTCTCTCTTTTTTTCTGCCCTCTCCCATGTGCCACTTGTTTTTACTGATACTCCCATTTCTAATTCAAGGCCACAAAATGCATTCTCAACTCTCCCCACTGAATATTTATAATTTTCTTCCCTGATAGCAAGAAACTACAAGTCCCTTTTGTCAATATATTTACTCCTTTGATCAATGCTAGGACACAGGAGATAGTTTCATAATTTCTAATCTGTTACTATGAAAAACAAATAAATAAGCTAGTATTAAATATTTACTAATTTTTTAAAGATAAATTTTACACAGAGTGGAATAAAAATATTAAGCTCACAATCAATAAATTTTGACAAATGAATACATACATGTAATCTACATGTTTTTAAAGATACAGAACATTTACATCACCCTAGAAAGTTTCTTCATTGCTTTTATCTGTCAGTTTACCCACAAAGGAAACTAAGCTTGTTTTTCTCAAGAAGACTAGTTTTGCCCATTCTAAATTGTCATATAAATGCAAACATAAATTTCTTAAAAATGTACTCATTTGATATTTTTATTGTGAAATTCATCAAAATTTTACATGTATCAGTAGTTTAATTCATTTTATTGTTAAGTATTCATCTATCGTGATCACTTTATCAAATCTCCTGTTGATGGGCATTTGGGTGGCTACCAGTTTGAGTCTCTTACAAATACAGCAGCTGTATTCATTCTTAGTACTAACTAGTCTTTGTGTGAATATACATTTCCATTTGACAATAGTGATTCTTATAAATGAAACTGCTGGATCATACAGTAGGTGTGTGTTTGAATTTGTAAGAAGCTGAAAAACATTTTCAATATGCAATGTCCATATTCTTATCAGCAATATGTGGAAAGTTCTGGTCATTACATACCCTTTACATACCCAATTACATACCCAATTACAACAATTGCTGTAGTCAGTTCTTAAATTTTAGTCATTCTAGTAGAAAATAGTGTTATATCATGGAGGTTTCACTTGCATTTCCCTGATATACTTCTATTTTCTTATGTGTTTACAGTCCTTTATCGTTAATTTTGAGGTCTATACAAATATTTTGTCTCTTTTATAATTTTTAAATATTCATTTCTAGAAATTTCCAATATATATTCTAGGTAAATATTGTTTTTCATGTATATTAAACACATACACATAGATATGTGCACATACACACACATATATATATACACATGTGTATATATATATATATGTATGTGTATGTATATATGTATGTGACTATATATGTATGTATTTCCTCCAAGTATTTTATCCTACACTAGATTGCCTAATATTTTTAGGTAATATAATTGAAAAGGAAAATTAGATTTTCTTCTGTGTTTTTGCATTTCACTCTACTCTTTCTTTGTCTTTTTTTCTTAATTGATACATAATAATCACACATTTATATATATATTTCAGAAGCTTTATATAAAGTTTATATATGTATATATATAAAGTTGTGATGAGCAAAAAATTTAATATTTGTTAATTTACTTTCTAGCATTTTTGTCTCCTCCATCTTAAGACAAGTATGATAGTTTGTCCAAAAAATAAGTATGCTACACTGTTATATGTAAAAACAAAGCATCAAGTAGATTGTAATCTATAATAATACATGACTCTGAAACTAGCCTATTTTATAGATTTGTGAAATTGTTGAATAATGTATTTTTATCATGTTTGTTTTTGTTTTATATCAAACAAGCAAAGTTACTAAATTCAGTAAGATAATGTTACATATGTTATAAGGCTATGCCTTAAATAGAAATATATAAATTTTATATGAGTTTTTGGTAACTTTCTTCATAATTTATATCCATGTATATTTCATGATGAAACACTGCAGTCATGCCTCTTGGCTAAAACAAACTTGACATTGGTAGTGGCCTAAGGGGTAAAACAGAATTGAAACAACAATAAATTTAATCAACAAGGGAGCATCTTTTTATTTCATACTAATCAAAGAAGCAATTTTTGATATAAATGGCTTATTATATGGAGTAGAATATTGGCTAATAAAGTCTACTGCTCAAAAAAGATGACTCTACAGTGTCAGAAAAAATATTAAACTAATACTAAGTAATCAGAATCCAGAAAGGAATAGTAGATTTCAGAAGCTATTTTATTTATTTTTCTAGGCAATACTAATATATACAGGCTTTAAAATGCATTATGCTTCATTTTTCTACTATTCTCCCCCACTTTTCAAAGGTTTTTCTGGGTTCTCTATTGCTACAAAACAAGCATGCTGAAACCTCAGCGGTTTGAACAACTACCTTGAAAATACTGGAATGGTGAAGACATGAGAAAATATACACCTCCATAAAAACAATGAGAACACTAATAAAAAGTTTTAAATGCACTGGGACTCTGGAAATTAACCAAAGGCTAATTGAAAAAGTGGCAATCCAGGAAACATGACTGAATTGTTGTAAAGACAAAAGCTTTGTGGACTTTTAACTTGCCCTATTTCCATCTCCTTAGCTCCAGCTCTATTGTAGCCTTGAGTCCAGCAGCCTCACAACAATGAGAGCTGTCCAAACCAGTTGCCTAACTGCCGTTAGAGAGGGCAGAATGGCTATGCAGGTTCTCAAAGAGTCTCCATCTTCAAAGATTGTCACTATTTGGCCTGTCTGGAAGATTCCTAGAAAAGTCTAATTCACAGAGTTTGTCTGTATAGTCATCAGAGTTCTCACTTAAAAACCCCTAGCCAGGGCAATCAGAACAAAAAATCACGGGCAGTGGTTTAACATTACAGCTGTTTGAGGTGAATATACTAATTAGGGCAAACAAGAGGCTTGCAAAAAAAGAAAAAAAAATCTGGAAAATGAGATGCTTGTAAGGACTTTAAAACAATGCAACATATTCCAAAGATCTAGATGGTCATGACTCCTACCTTATCCTAGTCCAGCAATCACAAGGAACAATGCCTCACCCCAGGGCTCAATAGAGATTGCGTGGGGAATCTGGGCTTCTGCCACCATTTGGCAGTAACAAGGCAATGTTCTCCACTACCAGAAGTGTCAGAAAAGACCAGTTAAAACAGAAAATTTAAATAGGATCCAGTCGAATAACATAATAAAAAATGTTTAGGCTTCAGGTTGAAAAATCAATCATTATACCAATAACCAAAAGATTCCAAATTAGATTTGTTTTGCTCTGTTTTTGAAACAGTGACTTGCTCTGCTGCCCAGGCCGGAGTGCAGTGGCGTGTTCACAGCTTACTGCAGCCTTCATCTGCTGAGGGTGAGCGATCCTCTCACCTGTTTCCTGGAGTGCTGGAATTACAGATGTGAGTCACTGTACCTAGGCTCCAAATTAAATTTTAAAACATAAGTACATTTACGTCCATGCTGAAACGACTGAGATGTTAGAAATGTATGACAAAGGCTTTAAAGCAGTTTTATAAAAATTATTAAATGAGCAATTGTGAACATAATTGAAAAAAATGAAAACACAGAGAGCCTTATCAAAGAAATTGGACATGTAAAGAGGAACCAAATGGAAATAATAGAACTGAAAAATACAATAATTAAAACAAAAATCTCAGGGATGGGACCAGCAGCAAAATGGAGGTCATGGAAAATAATAATGATAACAACAAATTAAAAAAAACAGTGAACTGAAAGATGAAACAATGGAATTTATGCAGTCTGGATAATATGACTAGAAAACATGAACAAACCTCAGTAGCTTTTGAAACAATAAGGAGAGATTTAATACCATGTAATTGAATGCCTAGA
The DNA here is from genome assembly GCA_004027835.1 of Alouatta palliata. Taxonomy (NCBI): domain Eukaryota; kingdom Metazoa; phylum Chordata; class Mammalia; order Primates; family Atelidae; genus Alouatta; species Alouatta palliata. Next base: position 33,155 of record PVKV010013627.1, read on the forward strand.
GAGGCAAAAGAGGGAGGAGCATTAAAGGACTTAAAGAAATAGTGGAAGAAAACTCCAAATTTGGCAGGAGACATAAACATACAGGTTAAAGAAGTTGAGCTAGCTTCAAACAAGATAAAGCCAAATAAATCCACACCAAGACACATCATAATTACTTCCTGAAAACTAAAATGAAAAATACACCTTAAAAGCAGCCAGAAATGGAAAAAATATTTACCTATAGTGTAAAAACAAGTTAAATAAAACAATACATATATTCCTCATCAGAAACCATGGATGCCAGAAATAACAAACAATACTTTTCATATGCCAAAATAAAAGCACTATTTATTCACAGTCTTATTCCCGTTGAAAATACCTTTTGGGAATTAAAGGAAAATTAAGACATTCTCACATGAAGAAAAACTAAAAAAAATGATGGCCAAGAAACCTATCATAAAATAATGGCTAAAGAAAGTGTGCTAAACTAAAGAAAAGCTTAAAAACAGAATCCAGGGACATAGAAGGAAAAAGGAATACAATAAGCAAAATATGGGTAAATAATTTGATTGATTTCTCTAAATTATGTTTGATGGTTAAAGCAAAATTACATACACCACTCTCTAATGTGCTCCTAAGTGTATGTAGAGGGAATATTTAAGACAAGTATATTATAAAATGAGAGAAGTGAAGAGACATAAAGAGAGAGAGTTTTTATACTCAAACAGTAAAAAGATAACGCCAGTAGATTGTGATATATTATGTATACATAGTGGAATACCTAGAGCAACTTCGTCCAAAAAGCCCTATAAAGAGATGCATTTAAAACACTATGCATGTATCAAGATGAAATTCGAAAGTTATGTTGATGTAATACATAGACAACTTTCTTTTGGTAAAGTTCCAGGAGTGCTATTGTTAGGTGGAATTGTTCTGTATAAATCGGTTAGCTTCTGTTGATGGATTATGTTGTTAAGATTTGTATTCTTTCTGATTTTCTAATAGTTTTTTTTCAGTTACTGAGAAAGTGAAGTGAAGGAGTTATTAATATTCCCAGCAAAATTGTAAATTTATTTGTTTCTCTTTTTAGCTTTATCAGTTTTTGCATCTAGTAATTTAAGACTTTGTTATTTGGTTACTGCATTTAGGATTATGTGTCTTCCTGGTGGTTTGATCTTTAATCATTACTTAATGTCTTATTTGTCTCTAATCATTTTCTTTACTCAATATTAATGTAACTAGGTTTTTTCTTGATTACTGTTTGCATGCTATGTTTATATCCGTAGTTTTCTATAAAACTATGTTGTTGGGTTTGAGATTAGCTTATTATAAACAGTATATAGTTAAACTATACTTTTCATTCCTGAAGGATAGTTTTGTCAAATACAGCATTCACTACTGATGGAAATTTTCTTTCAGCTTCTAAAAAATGTGCTACTTCCTCCTTGCCACTATGGTTCAGTTGAGAAATCTGCTGTCAGTTAAATTGGTGTTCTCCTTATAGGTAATGTGTTATTTCACTCTGGCTACTTTCAAAATAATTTATTTTCTTCTTATTTTCAAATGTTAAATATGCTGTGTCTTGGTATGGATTTCTTTGCATTTATTCTGCTTGATGTAGCTCTTTTGCCATATTTTAGAAGTTTTCAGCCATTATTACTTCTACTACTATTTCACCTTAATTACGTTTCCTCTCTCTCTCTGGGAGTAAAATGATACAAAGTTGGATTTTTTGTTATCCCCAAATGCCTCAGAACTCAGAGGTTCTGTCTTGTTTTGTTTTGTTTTTCTGTTTTTTTTTTTTTTTTTTTTTTTCAAGTCTGTGTTCTCTGTGTAGTTCAGATTGGGTAAATTTTGTTGATCTCAAGTTCACTACTTCTATTTTCAATCATCTTATTATGCTATTAAGCCCATCCAGTGAGGTAATTTTTTTTTTCAGTGTTATTTCAAGTGATTTGATTTAATCTGGTATTGATGAGCCTCCCTTTGTTCTCTGCAGGTGATGGCTGATGGGTCAAATAGAGATTCTTGGGCTGGGCCACTGACTTTATCTTAGAGGGGAAGGGAATCAGGCCTATGGAAATGTAGGGGCTTCCATGGACCGATAATTGTCATGAAGGAATCCACTCTGCAGGTGATCCTAAACAAATAAGTATCTCTTAGTTGGCTGTGGTAGCTTTGGTGTACTGAGACAACTAGAATTTGCCAGCTGAGTCACTTGTATGCTGAGTTCTCTCTTGCCAGTGTAGTTTGGCTACCCTATGTCTCCCAGTCGGGACAGATGTCCCAGGACCACAAGGACAAAGAACTTCTTGGGTGAGACCACTTTCTGTGGCAGGGCTCTTTCCAGTGCTGCGAGTGACCTTTATCTCTCCCAGTGAAGGATAGATGGCTCGTACTTAAAAGGAACTATGGCCAGTGCTCATTGTTGTGCTGACATTCTTTATGCCATTGCCCACTGGCAGTCACAGCATTTTAGGGTCACTTTATCATCCTTCTTGCTGTTTCTACCCACTGTTCCAAATCCATCTGCAGTAGAGAAGGCAATGTTGATGGAAGGAGAATCTTAAAACCAATGGTGAAGCACGGTGCTTTCCCTAGATTCTTATTGTTAGCAGATCTTTCAATTGCTCCCCTTGCCTGCGGTGCCAGACTTGCCTCGTCTTTTGCGGGGACTCCTGTTTGACCTAGCAGAACAATAAGCCTACCTGAGCTGCCTTCTATTGCTAGATTGGGGATTGGAAAGCACTGGGTTTGAGTCATCTTCTTATGTTGGGTCAGTGGACTTAAAACATCCTTCTACTGTATTCTTTCTCCAGTCACGGGGACCTCAAACAAGATTATCTTCCTGTTATCATTTTTTCCGAGATTTCCTACAGTTGCCTCTTACAATATTTCCAAGACTTGTTGTTATACATAGTAAGTAGGAGCAAAAGAAACTGGGTCTCTCTCTCTCTCTCTCTGTCTCTCTGATTCTTTGTATGTATATTTGGACACACCTGTTATCTCATAATTATCATTGCTTTTGTCAGGATTTCTCACAAATATGCCTTGTGATACAATTGAATAATATATACAATATATACATAAAAATGTGCACCATACTAAAATTGTTTTAGTTAAGTTGTATTGAATTATAACATATAAACAGTATATCTTAACTGTATACAGCTCAAGAAATATGAATTATCACAATTAAAATGCAACTATTTAATCTCAATAAGACTAAGGAAACAGAGCATTAACCATAGTGGAAAATATATTTATAAGTCACTGGCTGTCACAAACCTGAAAGGTAACCATTATAATGATTTATAACAACATAGATCAATCTGACTTATTTTTAATTTTTACATAAATACAATCATATTACATGTATTAGTTTGAACCTAACTTCTATATATGTATTTGGCAGATATGGTTTTTTTGTTCATTCTAGCTATGGTTGATTTTCATTGCTATTTAGCATTCAATTTTTTAATACAGGGTAATTTATTATTTTTAATTTACCAGTTCTACTAATAAATATTTTAATTTCTGTTTCCAGTTTTTTTGCTATTATAAATGGTGGTGCAATGAACACTCTTGTATATTCCTTAGGTGCTCACCTAGGATTGAAATTGCTGGTGCTCAGAATATACATACTCATCTTTGATATATCATGCCATGAGTTACACCAATGTTTACTCAAAGTCTGCATTAACATCTGCTAATGTCTTAGATATATAAAGAGACATAAATTATGACCCCAGTGACAAAAAATATAGAAATATATTTTATTTCTATATAATATATTCTATTTTCTAAAATATAGAAAAATATAGAAATTATTATAGAGATAATAATGCATGTAGTTAAAACATAAAAACATAGTATTACTAGCAAATTATACTGGGATGTATTTATTGACTATTAATGACAATTTTACCATCATTCATAATTACCATTCTTAAAATCACTGTTTTTTTTTCTGTGTTCACTAATTTTAGTCATTTTACATGTATCTGAAATTTATGATTATATAGTGTCATGTCTATTTTGTGGATCAAAAAATGAGAATATATGAAATTCACTGTTTTACTGCATTTTCTATTTCTCATTTCACTTGTATATTAGACCATATGTCTCTTCATTAGCTATAACTGTCAATATTTTCCATAATTTTTTCTCTAAACTTATATATTCCATCTTATCTGTCCTTCAGAATACTCCATTTTCTGTGTTTAATCTGCCGTTAGACTCATTTTATGACTTAATTTGTAATTTGTTATTCATTTTTCTGTCTTTCCGTTACACTTTTATCTCAAAGTTTCTAATACTCTGCTTGAATTCTTTATCTAGTTATCTAATTTTCAATATATTTAACCCAAATTATTTTAAACTCTTAACTTTAAACTTCTTATATAACTTGAAAATCTCAATTTCCAATGAATTTTACAATTGCTTGTTTTTGCTTTTTCTGTTTCATCTCCAACATATTATAACATTTTTCAAACATTAATAAAAGCAAACTTAAAAGATATGAGAGTATCCAGAACGTTTTTCAAAATGATTGTATGCTTTATATTCCCAAAGACAATGTTTGACACTTTCGATTGTGTTGTATCTTCACCAACGTTTGTTTTCTCCAGTGTGTTCAGTTTTAGCCATTCTGGTTTATATGTAGTGATACCTCCTTAATAATTTTAATTTGCATTATCCTAATGTAAAATGTTGATAACTTCTTCATACATTTATTGACCATTCATGAATTTTCATTTATGTAGGTAGCTCAAACTTTTTGCCCATTTTTATTGGGATGTTTTCTCTTTTCCTTTTTCTTGAGTTGTATACATAACTTGAATACCAACTTTATAAGATATACAATACAAAAATAATTTTCTCAGTATGTGACTTGCCTATTCATTTACTTAATGATGTTTGTTGACAATCAAAACTTTTAACTTTAATGAAGTTCTGTTTCTCTATTTTTAGTTTTGTATATGTTTTTTTTCTCTCTCCTAAGATGCGTTTAACCACCCCAAGACACAAAGATATTGTACTAAGTTTTTAAACAAATGCTTTAGGATTTTTTGTAGGGTTTTTATACTTCCAGGTTTTACATTTAAATCTTTAATTCATCTTGATTTAATTTTTGTATATAATGTAAGGAAAGATTCTAGTTTAATTTCTGCATATGACTAGCCAGCTCTCCCATTTATGAAATAGGGAATCCTTTCTGCAATCCTCATTTTGGTCAGGTTTGTTGTAAATCAGATGTCTGCAGATGTGCAGATGTGTTTCTGGGTTCTCTCTTCTGTTCCATTGACCTATGTGTCTGCTTTTACACCAGTACCATGCTGTTTTGGTTACTGTAGCCTTGTAGTATAGTTTAAAGTCAGGTAGCATGATGCCTCCAGCTTTGTTCTTTTTGCTTAGGATTGACTTGGTTATTTTGACTCTTTTTTGGCTCCATATGAATTTTTAAATATTTTTTTTTTAATTCTGTGAAGAATCTCAATGGTAGTTTAAAGGAAGTAGCACTGAATCTAAAAATGTCACAATGTTGATTCTTCCTGTTCATGCACATGGAAGATTTTTCCATTTGTTTGTATTTTCTCTGATTTCTCTCAGCAATGGTTTGTAGTTCTCCTTGAAGACATCCTTTTTAGCTGTATTTGTAGGTATTTTATTCTTTTTGTAGCAATTATGAATAGAAGTTAATTGATGATATGGCCTTCTGCTTGCCTGTTGTTGATGTATAGGAATGCTAGCACCTTTTGCATATTTTATATCCTGAAACTTTGCTGAAGTTTTTTATCTGCTTAGGAAGCTTTTAGGCTGAGACAATGGGGTTTTCTAGATATAGAGGGCAAAAATATCATGGCAAAAATGCCATAATCAATTGCAACAAAAGCAAAAATTGACAAATAGGATCTAATTAAAGTGCTTCTGCATAGCAAAAGAAATGATCACTAGAGTGAACAGACAACCTATAAAATGGGAGAAAAATTTTGCAATCTTTCCATCTAAAAAATGTCAAATATCCAGAATCTACAAAGAAGTTAAAAATTTAACAAGAAAAATAAGCAACCCTATTAAAAAGTGAGCAAAGAACATAAACAGACACTTCTGAAAAGAGAACATACATGTGGCAAACAAACATGCAAAACAGCCCAACATCATTGATCATTAGAGAAATGCAGATCAAAACCACAATGAGACATCATCTCATGCCAATCAGAATGGCTATTACTACAAGGTCAAAACACAACACATGCTGGTGAGGTTCTGCAGAAAAAAGAGCACTTTCACACTGTTGGTGGGAGTGTAAATTAGTTCAACCTTTGTGGAAGACAATATGGAACCTCTTCAAAGACCTAGAGGCAGAACTACCGTTTGACCCCGCAGTCCCATTACTGGGTATATACCCAAAGAAATATGAATCATTATGTTATAAAGATGCACATACCTGTTTGTTCATTGAGATACTATTTGCAATAGCAAAGTCATGAAATCAACCTAAATGCCCATCAGTGATACACTGAATAAAGAAAATGTGGTACATATACACCAAGGAATACTATGCAGCTATAAAAAGGAACAAGATCATGTTCTTTGCAAGGATATGGATGGAGTGTAGCTGGAAGCCATTATTCTCAGCTAACTAATGCAAGAACAGAAAACCAAACAATGCATGTTCTCACTTATAAGTGGGAGCTGATTGATGAGGAAACATAGACATGTTGCGAGGAACAACACACGCTGGTCACCTGTGGGGTACTGCAGAAAGGGAGAGCATCAGGAAGTACAGGTAATAGATTCATGGCATAATTCCTAGGTAATGGGATGATATGTGCAGTAAATCACCATGGCACATGTTTACCTATGTAAACCTGCACATCCTGCACATGTACTTCTGAACTTGAAAGTTGAAAGAGATAAAATTTTTTAAGGATTTTGATTTTCCTCTGAGGTCTGAGATACACATTAATTTTTTTATAATATACTGTGAAGTAGAGGTTTATGTTTATTTTCCCCATTATTGCTACATAGTAATTCCTGTTCACTTGTTGGAAGCACCTTACCTTCCCAATTCGCTGCTTTGGCGTCTTTGTCAAAAATCAAATGACATTCATAATGTATGTTTTTTTCTACACTCTGTTTTCTATTTCATTGATTAATGTGTTATCTCTTATGACATAATTACCTTGTCTTAAGGTAGCATTATAGTTGGTCTTGATGTCATATATTTTGCATCTTTCAAATTCATTCTACTTTTACAAGATGATTTCAACTATTTTGCATTATTTGCATTTCATGTAGATTTTCTATTCAGCTTCTCATTTATAAAATTATAGTAGGTTTAAAATTCAGTCAATATATAAAATTGTATGAATTCGTCATTTTAACAATATTAAATCCTCTAATCGATAAACATACTATAACTCTGAAATGATCAGGTCTTCTTTTTGTACATTCAAAAATGTTTAGAGTCTTTGGCTGTTATACAGATATTTCTATTTTCAATGTTTTAATTTCAGTGAAATATAGGGGTTTCAATATATGCTACTGAACTATCCACAGTCTACTAATATTAACATAGAACATTTAAAAGTATATTATGCTCATTTACTCTTCTTGCTGTAAATCCCTCAAGCAACTGTTTTGTTCTTTTGTTTTAGGAAGGTTTGTGCTTTTAAAAAGGAAGGAAAAAAAGATAAAAGTATTTTTTCTTCATATATACCCAGACATTTACCATTTTTAGTGCTTTCTATTCCTTCCTGTAGATCCAGATTTCCATCTGCTATCATTTCTTTCAGTCTGAAAAACATCCTTTAGCATTTCCTTTTGTGGAGGTCTACTGGCAACAAATACTTCTAGTGTTTTTAATTTAATTCTGAAAATGTCTTCCTTTTGATTTCATCTTGAGTGATATTTTTGGTGGATATAGAATTGTGGGTTTATAACTTTTATTATTTTTATTTCACCACTTTCTATAAGCCTTCATTGTTCCTCATGTAAAGGCAGTAGTTGGGAATTTTTACTCTCTTGTTTGTATTATGTTTCTCCAACTGCTTTCCAGTTTTTATCTTTACTTTTCAGCCTTTTGACTATGATGTGCTAAGGCATGGCTTTTATTTTTTCATATTAGTTTTATTTGGTATTAGCTTAGTGCTGTGGTTTGAATCAGTCCCCCAAAATCCTTGTGTTAGAAACTGAATCCTCAATGCAACAGTGTTGAAAGGTCAGACCTTTGGGAGATGTTTCGATCATGAAGGTTTTCCTCTCATGAATGGATAAATACCACAATAAAAAGGACTTCTGAGAATAAGTTCACTCTCTTCTGATCTTCTGCCATATAAGACATAGAATTTGTCTGTTTTGGGTATCTTCTACTTTGTGCCATGTGAGAATGGAGCAAGAGAGTCTTCATCACATACCAGCACCTTGATCTTGGAAATTCTTAGTCTCAAGAAGTGTAAGAATAAATATTTGTTCTTCATAAGTTACTTAGTCTTCATTAGAGTAGCACATAAAAATAAGACAATGAACTCATTTAATCTGATCACCAACTTTGGAAAATTTGGGACATTTGGGGCTATTGTTTTCTAAAATATTTATCTTCCTCATTCTGTTTCTCTTCTTTTTCAGGACACTGATTACTTGTAGATTACCTTCCTGCCCCACATATATCTGAGTTTCTGATTCATGTTTTTCATGTTTCAGCAACTGATTTTCCCTTTATTCTTCAGAGTGATTATGTTGCAGTGTATTGTCATCAAATCCATTGAATTTTTCTTCTAAAATTTATATATTGCTATTAAGCTTTTCAGGAGAATAATATTTTTCTTTTAGTTCATAACTATCGTTAGGCTTTCTCTTTTTTATTTATTCATGCAATTCTTTTCTCACAAACATAATAAAACTGCTTTAAATAATTTTTGTCATTTTCAAGATTTGAGTTATTACAATGTTCATCTCCATTAATTGTCTTTTCTCTTGAGAAAGGGTAACATTTTTCTGGTTATCCTCTGATTACATTTTATATTAAATGATATTAACTTATATCCTGATTTGACTAAAAGAGTAGTTATATCTTTTAAGTGGGTTTTCAAATTGTTTAGCTGGTATGCTTTGAGTTTGCCTTGCACATGTGGGTTCCAGGATCAGCCAGAGATTAGGAAATGTTTATGCATAGAATTTAAGGCTTCTTCACTTTTGCTCTCTGTTTTTTTTTATTACTATTTTTTTAATGTGATTACCTCCTTAATTTCCAGTAGGTCTAGTTTGTCTAAACTTTATTATCAGGTTTACCAGTCCAGAAAGACTGATTGTGCAATCAACCTTTTATATACCCGGTGCATATTTATCATAACCTGTACTCAAGCAAAATGTTGGAAAAATGGAAAAAAACATTTCATGTTATCTTTTTTTTCTGTTTACCACCCCTCTCCAAAATCTTGTGCTTTTTAAATTCATTTTTAGCAGTTGTGTCCACATTTATTCCAGAGTTCATGTTACCAAACAACAGTGTTTCAGTCCAAGTTCTGCTGCTCACTGAACAGGAAGCCAATCACTGAAAGGACAAGTATTGCCAAGGATGAAAGCTTTAATCATGTGCTACATCCAAGATGAGAGCTCAGTCTTAAATCAATCTCCCTGACTAAATCTAGACTTTATATAACAGGAAGAAATGTAACAGTATATAAGTAAAGAACTAGGTAGTGGCAAGGAAGCAATCACGATGAATGAGGGGTCTGGCATCTCTTGTTTGGATGTTGTGATTTGAAGAGTTTCAGTTCTTTGATACTTTTTGTTAGAGGCCTGGAGGTCATTTCCTGAGGAAGGAACTCAGGTAAAAAATGATAAGTTTTAAGCTTTAAGATGAGAAGGGTCAGTTTCTATGTTCATAAAAAAAAAAGAAAGAACAAAAGAAAGAAAACTATGCGACTATTTAGTCAGTTTCATTTATACTGGTTAACTTTGGGAATTATGATATATTGAGAACTTACTTGATTCTGCAAGAGTCCCAGCTCTGATCATGCATATTTGTTTGCTACTAGCCTAGTATTTTTTTTTTGACTTCCTGACATTGTGTTTGAAAATATAGAGACACAATTGAAATACTGGATGCTCTCATCATTCCTAACAGAATTTACATCAGACCTTGACATACAATGTTAAAGAGACAGATGAACTTGATCCAATCAGAAATTGAACTGATGTGAATCTACACTTTAACTTTTGAGAGGATTACTTCATTTCTGGTTTGTCTTTGTTCCTGGTTTGTCTTTGTTCCTTTGTGGGTCCAACTACAAACCGGGTTGTTTACTGAGGCTTCTTCCTCCTTTTGGGCCTGAACTCCACTTTTGGTTCCCCATTCTGTTGAGAATAATGAAAGTGTCTCTAATCTTTTTAGTCATTTAGACTGCTTTTTGTTCAGCTTCTCATTTTCTCAGCTCTGAATTTGTCAGAAAATACATTCAAGAAAGGAAAGCAGAGCTGTGGGTATCTTTCTTATCTTTCTTCATTTTTATTCTATTTTTTCTCTCAATGGCATCAAACAGAGATGTCTTAGTATTTCTATCCCAGCCTTTCTAAATTTCTCAGCTAAAGAATTTTTTTCACAAGCTATTGTTTTATTTCTAGAAGTTTTGAAATTTATTAAAATAATTTTCAGATTCAACAGTTTTTTTAAAAAGATGCATTGATAATGGGTACATATATTGACACCAATGGCATAGATAAAATTATAGAACATACCTGCTTAAATTACTAATTCTTTTATTTTTACATTTTTCTATTCTCTTTTATTTTGAGATGGGTACTACTCAGACTTGCCCTAAATTAATTCAGATGCATTTAATAATGTTAGATACAGTGCAGCTAAAGTCATTAACATATAATTATTCACCAATCTTACTATTTACTACATGTCAAATGTAGAGATTTATAGTAAGTAATTTGTTATAACAAGTATGCCCTTATTTAAATTGTACCATTTTCCCAAAATGTATCCTTGTGTGCCCCAGATGAAACAAATATCATTTACTAAATGCTGCATGTTAAAAAACAAAAAGCAAGATTTATATTCCTAAATTGTATTGTTTATAATGCCTAAAGTGTTTTTTTCAACTGTATTAAGAAAATTAATTATTTCCCAAACAGTAGTGCTTAACCTGTTTTAGTCAAGTAAACGTGTAAATCTGATATGATACAGAGCCACATTGTAAAATATCTTAAACAAATATTCATTTTTTAATATCATTTGTTTTCTAAACGATTTTAAAAACCATGTTTTATAAAATATTTATATTAAATATTATTTAGACTTTCTTATATTCTTAAGCAACAAAAAATTGACAGAAAATTCTGCTCACAAATTTAGCCAATCATATTAAGCTAGATTTTTAAAAAAATTTTGAAAAATTCTGTATGACAGTTCAGCATTTGCATTAATTCTAAAAACGTGTGACGTTAATTGAATCCTAGGTGAAGTTGAGCATAAACTGGAAATTATTAAACTGCGAATCAGATAAATTTTATATTTATCATTGATCTTTGTTGGCAGGTCACTGCAATTCTGAGTTTTTAAACTGAGATGTAATTTAGTTAAATTATCATTTAAGATGAAAATTATATATTAAAATATGAAATCATTTCTGTAGAATAGTTTTTACTTAATTTGAACAGCTTCAGTTTATTTGTAGAAGGAAATAGCATGTTATTAAGGCTATTCCCCCTTGAACATACTGATTAATAACTGAAGTGAATTTATTGACCCTCTAATGTTACTGAGGAACAGACATGAAAAGCAGAAAATGAGCAGAGTAAGTCACAGCTTCATGTTTAAGAGGAATATCATTCTCAAGTAGAAGTATCAATCCTTTATGATCTAAGACCTCTAAACAAGAAATGCCCATGTTTTTCGAACGTATTATGAAAATGTAATAATGTAATGATGAAATGAAGCACTCTTTTATTTATAGATTTACTTACTTATTTGATCTTACTGTGACAAAGCACACATAACAATCACTAGTTCATAAAACATACCACTTTTCACTTTATAGCTTTTCCACCATGTAAGCTGTTAACTTCTCTCTAGATCCATAGCTGAATAGCAAACAGGTTATTCTGCTTATTTATTAGACCAGTTTCTTTTGTCAACAATTTTATAATTTCTAATTCCTAGGAAACTAGTAAAACCATTAGCAACAATGTAAACACATAACTGGCTGCTGTCCTTCCAGGCGAAGTGCAAACACTTGACTTTGACCCACTTGGATGATTTTCCAACTACTAATGGGCATCCATTAGAAAGATTGTTAAAATACATTTTTTATAAACTAATCTAAATTAAACTTACATTTGATAAAATGTCCAAGAAGATAGTTTTTAACTATATAAGATAATGCTAAACTATGTTTAGAAAAATAAGAAAAGGATATAGATATATAATATAAGGTAAAACAAATGAAAATGGCATCAATAAATGCAATTATGTTCGATTACACTAATCAAAAGAGAACTGTATTTATAAAATATAAGTAGATCCAGACAGGCAAAAATGAAAACAGCATCCTTTCATATATTGGTGCTTGCGGTGCAAATTGATGATTCTCTGTAAAAGAAACATTGACATATCCCCAAAATTTTTTTATGTGTGAATAAAACTATATGTATAGATATGATGTGTTCATAAAGATATTTACTGCAGGTTTGCTTGTAATAGCAAATCATTGAGAAAGAGCTAAACTATCCAAAATAAACCCTTCAAACTAATTGTGTAAATCATAGTTGGACAATTTAAAACTGCCTGTTTTTATAAATAATATTTTATTGGAACATGGCTACAACCACTTATTTGCATGTTGTCTGACTGCATGCGGCAACGTTGTTAAGCCCCTGTGACAGAGACTGTTTTATCCACATAACCTAAAATATTTACCAGCAGACCCCCCTCACCTTTTGCAGACCACCAGTATAGATTTATATCATAGAATACTATGCAGCACCTAAAGGAACAAAAAGAGCTCTGAAACTACTGAGATGAACCAATCTTTATGACATATTAAAATTGAAAAAAATGGCCGACATGGTGGCTCATGCCTGTAATCCCAGCACTTTGGGAGGCCGAGGTGGGTGGATCACAAGGTCAGGAGATGAGACCATCCTGGCCAACATGGTGAAACCCCATCTCTACTAAAAATACAAAAAATTAGCCAAGCATGGTGGTGCATGCCTGTAGTCCCAGCTACTTGGGAGCCTGAGGCAGAAGAATTGCTTGAAACTGGTAAACAGAAGTTGCAGTGAGCCAGGATCGTGCCACTGCACCCCAGCCTGGCAATAGAGCAAGACTCCGTCTCAAAAAAAAATTGAGAAAAATGAACATAGTGTGCAAATGTATATATAATACAGTCTCACACATTTATATATGATAAATATAAATGAATACATTTCTTTATTTTCAATTTTAAACAATATATCAACAATACATTTTTAAAAAGAATGTAAAACAACACCAACTAAATATACTTTATTCATTAAAAAAATAAAATGAAAGATACATATAACTTTCTGATATTAAGATATGCCATTTTCTATTACATTGGCTGGTGATATCTATGTGTTAGTTCATTCTCACCCTGCTATAAAAATACTACCTAAGACTGGGTAATTTATAAACAAAAGAGGTTTAATTAACTCACATTTTTGCATGGTTGGGAGGCCTCAGGAAATTTGCAGTCATGCTGGAAAATAAGGGGAAGCAAGCCATGTCTTACATGTCGCAGGAGAGAAAGATAGAAAATGGAGAACTGCCAAACACTTTTAAAACCATCAGCTCTCATGAGAATTCCCTCACTATCACAAGAAAAGCATGGGGAAAACCACACCCCTGACCCAATAACCTTCCACCAGGTCCCTCCCTCAGAAAGTGGGGATTGCAATTTGAGATGAGATTTGGGAGGTGACACATATCAAAACCATAGCAATCTAATTCTAGTTAAGCCAAATGGTGAACATTTTTAGTCTATTCATCTGTTGCGTGAGCAATAAGGTTTCCCTAGCCCAGAGGCATAAATAATTTTTATTTGCATATACTGCACAGCTTGATACCATTTCAGGAAAATTTTTTGAGAAATATAATTCTCAAGTTGTTTGTAATATTGTTATAAATATATATTTCCTGGTTGGGCAAAAAAGTAAGTTTTATATGTACAACCTAGCTGCTTTATCCGCTGTAAATTTTATCTTTCATAGCGTATCTAAGGGCACATAATTATTTAATAAATCCTGAATTGTTTTCACAAATCTTCACATTTTACCAAAAGAATACTCTCTCTGTGTATAGATAAAAACTACTACTTAAAAATAAACTGATGTTATTTTTACTTCCTTTCTCTTTCTTGCACTTCAATGTTTTCTTATTATTTCTCTGCAATTCTCTCTAATTCTTTTCGAAGCTCATTTTCACATGTAGGAAAAACTGTTTGTATGGGTTTGTGTGTGATGTGTCTAAGTTCACTTTTTAATATGTTTATAGCACTAATATAGAATTAAATACAGTTAGTAAAGTTGAGAATGTTTTAATGACATTAAAGAATGATGCACCATAATGCTCATTGTTTCATTTATACGACACCTAGAAAGAGCATTAAAGACAGTATATCAGAAGACATATTGATAATGCATAATCTTTGTATTTTATTTTTTTGACTTATATATTCTATTATGATTGGCATAATTCTTTCCAAGCAAAACTGGTTAACTAGGTTTCTTTCAAAAATCTAGTTAAAATTAGCTTTATTGTTATTAAAGTCTTAAAGAATAGCATATGAATTTACCAATAACTTTCCTTAATTTAGCAGAAACTAGAAATAACATATACCTTGTTTTATCATTTATGTTTTATATCAAACTCCATATAGTTTTTTAACAATAAATACAAATATTATATCATAATTTGAATTTTTTTTGGAAAATCCACATTGCTTAAAATCAGAATCACTTATATGGTTGATCTTGAAGAACATAGAAGTTAGGAGTGCTGATCCCCTATGCAGTAGAAAAGTCACGTATTACTGTTGACTTCCCCAGAACTTAACTACTAATAGCCTTCTATTGACTGGAAGCCTTATCAATAACATAAACAGTTCATTAACACATATTTTGTATGTTATATGTGTTATATACTGTATTCCTACAATAAAGTAAGCTAGAGAAAAGAAAATGTTATTAAGAAAATAATAAAGAAGATAAAGTATATTTAGTATTTTTTTAAGTAAAGTGGATCATCCTGAAGGTCTTCATTCTTGTTTTCATGTTGAGTAGGCTTGGAAGAAGAGGGATTGATCTTGCTGTCTCAGAGATGGCAGAGTTGGAAGAAGTGGAAGAGGTAGAAGGGGAGGCAGGAGAGGCAGGCACACTCGGTGTAGCTTTTATTGTAAAAAAAATAAAATCCACATATAAATGGACCTAACAAAACAAACCCATGTTGTTCCTACAATATTTGAAATAATTATATTTCTTTTTATTTTACATTTTATTTTAGCTAAATATTTAAAAAGATCTAAACTCATATTACTAAAAGTTTTATACATATTTTTTTCTATTGTTGCTCACTTGTGTGCCGTAATGGCTATCCACCTTTATTATTTATTTACTTTGTAATACTGAATAAGATGTGAATATTTCATTATGTAAAAGAAGTCCATTGACTCATCTCAGAGGGAGAGAAGTGCAGAGAGAAATTCATTGCATTATAATTATTATTATAGATGTAATGCTTCATTTCCTATTCAAATTATGGGAATAATACTGCATTGATTAAATGTGATAGATTATTTGACAATCTCTGCTTCTTGTCTAGTTTATTTACAGGACCTTTTAAATTTTTCTCCCAAAAGTGTTTTAACACAAACTTATTTGTGTTAGAAAGTTCCACAAACTGGCCGGCTACAGTGGTTCATGCCTCGTGATCTGCCCACCTCATGCCTCTCTTCAAGTGTTGTAATAAACCTAGAGTTTACAAAAAAAAAAAAAAAGAATGCAAGTTACACAGCTATTCTTTATATAAATAAAGAATATATATAAGGATTTATCTTAAGAAGATCTATATTTATATTTACATATATTTATATATATTTAGCTTGAATAAAAGAGAGTTGTAGTAATGTTAGCAGTAGCACATAAAGTTTATACAGTGTGAACAGAATAACTATTTTTTATTTATATATACATTCAACTTCTGTTTTAGATTTTGGGATACATTTGCAGGCTTGTTACATTAGTATATGGTGCAATGCTGAGGTTTGGGGTGAAAAAGATCCTGTCACCCAGGTAGTGAATATAGTACCCAGTAGTTATTCAACTCTTGCTCCCTGCCTCCTTCTGCTCTCTGGTGATCCCCAGTTTCTATTGTTGCCATCTTTGTGTGCCATCTTTACATAATTCTAAAACAACAATTAATGCTTGGAGATTTGACCAAAGATGATGTACGCTTCCTTTTACTTAGCTTTCATCAGAACTATAGTTAAATTATGCATTAATGTTTTCTAAATTTTTTCTTTTTTTCAATAAAAAATGCTTTGTCTTCCATGGTTTTTGTAGTCTAAATAAAACACATAAACTGTGAAATTAACAACAAAATTATGTCACTTTAACCTCACTGCATTTTGAACATTGTAAAAAAGACTTAAAATACGTGATTTCCTTCATAATTTATGTTGGCTTAGCTTGAATGAAATAGATTTGTAGTAATGTTAGCAGTAGCACATAAAGTTTGTACAGTGTGAACAGAGTACCTTGATGATTTTATAATAAATATATCCTCTCCAAAATTACACATAGGCAACAGATTTAAAACAAAGTAAATGCACTGATTATGTGCACTGCTTTCCCCTTGTGTTAGGGAAAAAAATATTATCAGCCCATATGCATTCAAAACATTTAAAACTAACCACATTTTTATACAGTAATTTATCTTTCTTTCTTTCTTTTCTTTCTTTCATTCTATCTTTCTTTCTTCACAAGTCTATTGACAAATAATTGATTAGAAAAAAATGAAGTTGGGACATGAAACAGACAGAAACTTAATTTGTGTTCTAAATTGCACAAAAAAGCTTAACGAAAAATCTACTACTGATTTTCTTAAGCAATTATCTATAACTGAAGAAATCTTCTAATGTAAGTATAAAGTTGGTGAATTGTACTTAGGAAAGGCAATATAATTTCTATAAAGCTTTTATTTTGAATCATACATTGGTGGATTGTACTCAGAGAAGGCAATATAATTTTATAAAGCTTTTATCTTGAATCATACTTAAGTAATTACCCAAATTAGAATAAATATGCAATGATTCTGGCTTACTAATATTTTAATATCATTATTAATATTTCAATATCAATACCACTTCTTAAACCATGATAAGCTAAAAGTTTGAAGCCAGTGCACACTATTGTGTCAGTTTAAGTGCCTGCTATGAGAGTACTTCATCTTTCTTCTATACAGGCATACCTTGAAGATACTGTGTTTTCAGTTCCAGGCCTCCTTGATGAAATAAGTACTGCAATAAAGTCAGTCACACAAATTTGTTGGTCTCCCAGCTAATAGAAAAGTCATGCAGTCCATTAAGTATCCAATAGCATTATGTCTAAAAAGCCATGTACATACTTTAATTAGTAATACTGTGTATTGCTAAACAAAAGAAAAGGCTGACAATCATCTGGTCCTTCAGTGAAGCATAATCTTTTTGCTGGTGGAGAGTCTTGCCTCAATGTTATGACTGATAACTTATCAGGGTGGTAACTACTGAATGTTGGGCTGATTGCAGTCATTTCTTAAGACAACAGTAGTGTTTGCTACATGGATTGATCCTTTAATGAAAAATTTATCTGAAACATGCAGTTAATTTTGATAGCATTTTACCCACAGAACTTATTTTAAAACTAGAGTCAATTCTCTCAAACCCCGCTGCTGCTTATATGCACTTATATGACTTAAATATGCTCCTAGAATATTTATGAAATATTCTAAATCCTGTATTATCATTCCTACAATGTTCACAGCATCTTCACCATGAGAAATCACCTTCTTTGCTCAAAATATCAGCGTCTTTACTCTTTATAAGAAACAACTGGTCTTTTCAAATTTTAACATGAGATTGTAGCAATTCAGTCATATCTTCAGGCTCCACTTCCAATTACATTACTCTTGCTACTGCTGTCACGTCTGTAGTTACTTCCTCCACTGAAGACTTGAACCTCTGAAACCTATCCGTGAGAGCTGGAATCAACTTCTTCCAAACTCCTGTTAATGTTGATATTTTCATCTCCTCCCATGAATCGCAAATGTTCTTAATGACACTCAGAATGATGAATTATTTCCAGAATATTTTCAATTTATTTTCTCTTGATCCATCAGAAGAATCACTACCTACAGCAGCCACTGCCTAACAAAAATGTGTTTCTTAAATAATAACAATTGAAAGTCAAAATTAATCCCTGATCCATGGGCTGCAGAATGGTTATTGTGTCAGCAGGCATGAGAACAACATTATTGTTCCTGTACATCTCCATTAGAGCTCTTGAGTGACCAGGTGTATTATCAGTGAGCAATAATATTTTTATTGATTTTTTTTCTCTGAGAAATCGATCTCAACAATGTTCTGAAAGTATTCAGTAAACCATACAGTAAACAGATGTACTGTCATCTATGCTTTGTTCCATTTATAAAGCACAGCAGAGTAGGTTTAGAATAAATTTTAAGAGGCCTAAGATTTTCAGGGTGGCAAATGATAATTGGCTTTAACTTAAACCCACCAACTGTGTTAGCTCTAAATGAGAGAGTCAGCCTATCCTTAGAAGCCATTTACTTCCCCTATCTAGTTATGAAAGTCCTAGATGGCATATTAAGTTTTAAACAATATTTCAGTTGAAGCATCCTTTATATTTGGTCTCTAAAGATGGATGCATGCAATTTGTTGCAAGTAACCAATACTCTACAAAATTAGATGGACCTGGCTCATGACGACTTCAATATAATTGATGAGAAGGACAGCTGGAAATCTCTGGTAAAATGGTATGCGGCTGATTTATCATTTACATTGTACAGAAACTAATATGCCCCCATTCTTTTATTCATTTCTTTCTAATGACACTTAGAGGCAATGTAAAGAAGATAGTCAAAATCACAATTGCTCATGATGAGGAAAAATAATTTTCAATCTAGTCCATAAGATTTCAACAATCCTTGACAGGAGTAGTCACCTCAATGGTCAATGAGTCAGCATAGAGACCATATATTAAGACATCATATATGAGACATATATAATTATAAAATATATCTCAGACCTAAATAATAAATTAAACTTTGTTGATGATTTTTTCTAAATATAGGTATTTAAGATAATTCTATCCCGAATTCTATTATCTTATTCCTGATTTTTTCCTAATTCAGTTTCTTCTGTTCTTTCATACCTTTGATAATTTTATTAACATATTTACTAATTTACAATAAAGTTAACATTTTTAAAATCTGTTCTGTGAGATCTTTTCCCAGCATGCTTTCATATTCTGTAAGAAAGCAATTGTGTCCCTCTATTTTTTGTTATAAACACATTTTGTGGGCTTTGACCACAATACTGTTGTTGTTCTTTTTTTCATGTAAAAATAACATTCTTGAGTGTTCAGAACGAAGAATTTTCAAAATAGCCTTTCTAGTTTTACAGAGTACTCTCTTCTGTCATTTAAAAAATATTGTTCTAAAATATATTTGGTAACTTGGCTTTTCAGATTCCCTGGCTTTATTATCCTCCTCCACTTTTTTTTTTCTTGTCTTTCTCTTCCCTTCATTTCCATGCTCCCTGTCATGCTCAATTCTGTTTCTGTGCAACACTTTCTCTTTACTCTGGATTCCTGTGCTGAAACAGTTTCAGCAGCTCAGTTTCAAGAGATTACAGGAGCTAGACTGTTTCCGTGTCATTTGTCCCCATTGCAAACTTGACTTTCTGATGTTATTGAAATGGACAAAACTAGTACTGATTCAACAATTGGGGCTTCCTTGTTTTCTGGTCTATCAGGCACTCTTAAACTTCCCTCTGCTCTGCTTTGTGTAGACATGGATAACATACATATCTTTTAGCTATTTGTTCCAACATGCCCCTTTGGAGAGTTACTTTAGATGACCAGTCACCTAGTTTAATGTTAAGACTGCCTTGGAATCCATGTTTTGCTACTTGCTTAATCACTTTGTTTTTAACACAGGATTTACAGAGAGTAAAAACTCTGCAGAAGATATTACCACTATCTTTCCAGAAATTACCACATATATTTCCAGAAAATATATGTGTTATTTTTTTAAATTTAATATAATTATTAGGGGGATTGTTTTTCTATTAAACTATTAACTAAATCATTTTGGGTGGTTAGTAAATGTAATAATTTTTCCATAAATCTGTATTAAATAATCTGTGCATTTTAATGTATCTATGAATGTATTTCTGTATTTAATTATTTATGTCTTTATGTCTGTTTTTCTCACTATATTTTTGTTATTTGATTATAAGTCTCAAAATATGGAATATTGATTTAATAACTTAAGTTTTAATAAATTAAGTAGATAACATCTACCTTATTGTTTTAAATTTATTTTCAAAAGTGTCCTTTTTACACTAAATAATAGATAATTTTGTCTTAAATTGAATTAAGAATTTAACCATCTTATTTCTTCATAAAGAATGAATCTTTAACTCACAAAGTGTTATTATAGATGTTTGTTTCTGTTGTTGCTTTCTATTCCATTAATTCCTTCCTTTGTTTCATAAGTCAATTTGTTACACATTATTTTAATCTATTTGTACTGTCATAAGCAAAATATTACATATACATATATTATTTTTTATTTTCTAGACTACATTTTAAGACTTCCATGTCATTAATTTTAAATAAATATGTCTTGAATGTTTTTGGTTTTGTTTGCAAATATTGTTACATGTAAAAAATAAATAGAACTAAGATTATATGAAACTCTTTTTTGAAAAAATGTGATATTCAAATAATATCAAACCCAGTTAGTAAATCGTAAAAACTTAATGAATGATGCCAAATTTTTAGCTATTTTGGCAAGCATACACTGTGATATGAAAATAGTGCTTTTACATAAGAAGTACTTATAAGTGGACAAAAATAAATCAATTTTTAAAATACTGTATTTATGGAATGCCAAACAAACAGATGACTTTCTTTTCCTTTTTCAGCTGCTTCTGTCAAGTAATGAGCCCACGGTAAATTCACTATTATTCTCCGTGAAATTGACACTGCTCATCTTAAATGCTGCTTAAAAAAATCTATCAAAGCTTGCATAAATTACAGAGTCTTACTGCTTGAAGATATGAAATTAGAACTCAAGAATTCCTCAAATTTAATTTTAAACTCAGTGCTCCCAGATGCACATCTTTCTGAACAGTCCATTGATCAGAATAGCTAGAAACTATTCGTCATAGTTCAGTGTAACAATTCTTTCATATGTTCCCATCTTTGTTGGGCTATACATTTTGAAAATTGCTTACTCCTGGGCATTTCTTCCATTTGAAGATAAAATATCATGCTGTCAACCTAAAATCTCTTCTATAATGATCTGAAATATACTGTTCATTTTTTAAAACATTCTGGCAAGCTGACAAGATCAAATATTAAGCATTTGAATCATCACTGGCTTGAAAGATTTGATTATTAAAACATGCTTTCATCATTAGAAAATTCATTCAGATACATGTAAAAGAAAAAAGACTTCTCATAATAGAATAATAATGGTGATACAGTAAAGATTGCATGTGAGACTTCTACTTGCTGTGACCCTTATTAGGCTTCAAAGGTAGCACGAAGAAGGCAGAAATCATGAGGCAATCAGAAAGTCAGGAACTGATATCCCACTAACTACATAACTTCCCCATTCTAAGGGAGAAGCTTTTGTTGTGTTATATCTTCTCTTAAGTCCAATCATGTCTGTTATCTCCATAACATAACCAGGACCACCTTCATCTCTGGTGGCAAAGTGCGTTTTGCCCCACAGACCTCTGACACAGGACACTAGACAATGTAAATACTCATCTAAATTCTGGAATATGTATGCAGTTTTTATGTCTGCACCACTGGCTTTTGTTTCTCCCTCAGGTGCATCTGATTATTCAAGCCTGAATTCATTACCATAGCTGCAAGGGAGCCTTGGTAACCAGCATTCAGCTTTTGAAATAAAATTCATTACTAACTTCAAATATAGAGAATTACTGAAGCATAGACAGACAATTTTGATACCATGCAGATACCAAAGATAGCAATCATAAGCCATTTAAAAAACTGCTTCTATTTATGTCAACAGTTATTTTTGCAAGTAGTATACAACAGTCATATTATAGGTGTCCTTTATATAAATATTGGACTCAAGGAACAAATTTGCTTGTGTTTTGTTTGTTCTTAATGTTTTATGTGAACATGAAGGTAGGCTGATATACTGAAATTCTTATCGTTCTTTTTCTTATCATGGAACACATAGTAAATAAAAATAATGGTAGACCACACATTGGGGTGGTGTGCTGATTATTGGTACTCCAGATTGAGCCCAGATGTCCCACTGCCCAAAGTTAATCAACAGCTTGACTCACCTGTCACTTAGTCTCAGCATCTCACTTGGGAAGCTTTATTTACCTTTTGTGAATCATTTAATCAGTAGGATCTCATTTTTCTTTTTTTAAAATGGGATTAAAATACATATATATATTTAGCTTCAGGAAATACAAAGGTATCAAAATAAGTAGATATTGACTCAAAATAATTAAGATCCCATATAGCACCAAATAAAGTAGTTCAATATTAATGTTACTGTTATGTTACTATTCTTAAGTATACCTTCTATTAAGATTACCTGAGTTAGTTTCAGAAATAGACATAAAGCTGTGTAGTTTGTTTTTTTACTTTTTAATAATTAAAAGAAAAATAGATACATAGAAAAGTTGCAAAAATAGTACAAAGAGTTTTAAATACTCCACATGCAGTTTTACCTATTATTAACATTTTACATGAGTATGGTATATTCGTAATAATTAATGAACAAATATTTATGCATTACTTTTAACAAATGCCCATACCTTCTTCAGATTTTCTTAGATTTTATACAGTATTTCATAATTTATTTCTTCTTGTCAGATATGTATATTGTTTATTCTTATCTGTATGAATTCTCATAAAATATTCAGAGTTCTTTAAATAAATGAATTTTTAATTGTATAAATTACTACACTATATTATTTTCTTTTATCACTGATAATTCTTAAGGTGTGTCTTAGCATTGCGCTATTACTTCTGTTACATTCATATATAATTTTACTTACCTGTTTACCCTATGATGAATAAAATACACAGCCTTCACTCCCTGCTACCTCCAAAAAAACCAAATCAAACAAAAATAATGAACATCATTGTTTATGTTCTATTATGGATTTGTTTGAGACCTTATCTGAAACATATACGCAAGAGTGAGAGTTCAGACTTACAAATTTTCCTTCTACTTACATGGACTAAGGTCTTCTAGGTACTGTCTAGAATGGTTTCTCTATAGTACACTACTATAAGCACCATTTATATTCCAGGTAGCAATTGGCATTATCTAACTATCAAATTAGGAAAGTTTCTTTTTCTTAAAAGAATTTCAAATTCTTTTAATAATGAAACACATTTGTTTTTTTTTTTTCTATTTTAGGTGAATAATAAAGTTAATTACATTGATTGGTTTTTAACCATTTAATCATCTTTGCATTCTTCTGTAACAAAATTCTAAAATGACACCCCAGATTCCTATGACCTGTGAACATGCCCTTTATATGTCCCTTAATTGAGGTATAGGTAGGATGTGATAGACTTTACATCCATGGTTAGGTTATATTATATTACCATTGGAAAGGAATTTTGATGTAATTAAATCTCTAGTTTACTATAAGTTAGTGGATTATCCTGGGAATATTTGAATTAATCAGTTGGGAGAGATTATCTTTGGCTAACGTGACTAAATCAGTTGGAAGTCTTTATAAGAGTGCTTAGACTCTCCACGGAGACAGAGAATGACTCTCCACAGTGGCAGAGGTGTCTCCCTGCAGTTCTGTGTTTCTATACTGCTCCTGATACTCCCTCCTCTATGGCCTGCCCCGTGTACTTTTGACATGATTAGTCACCTTGCTCCTTTCATAAAGCCTATTTCCTGTTGTAACTAATAAATTGATAAGTATTAAATAAATAAATACATATTAGCTGGTTTATAAGTACATGTGAAGTTGTTAAAATTTTCTAAAATTAACAGAAATTTTAGTAAGTTGTTGAATATGTATTTATTCTCAAAGATATTAGTATGGTTAATCGACTGATACAGTATTTTCTTTATTTTTTTATTTTTTATTTTTTATTGCATTTTAGGTTTGGAGGTACATGTGAACAACATGCAAGATTGTTGCATAGGTACACATATGGCAGTGTGATTTACTGCCTTCCTCCCCATCACCTATATCTGGTATTTCTCCCCATGCTATCTCTCCCCAACTCCCAACCCCCGCTGTCCCTCCCCTTTTTCCCCCCGACAGACCCCAGTGTGAGATGCTCCCCTCCCTGTGTCCATGTGTTTGCATTGTTCAACACCCACCTATGAGTGAGAATATGCAGTGTTTGGTTTTCTGTTCTTGTGTCAGTTTGCTGAGAATGATGGTTTCCAGGTTCATCCATGTCCCTACAAAGGTCATGAACTCATCGTTTCTGATGGCTGCATAATATTCCATGATGTATATGTGCCACATTTTCCCCGTCCAGTCTATCATTGATGGGCATTTGGGTTGGTTCCAGGTCTTTGCTATTGTAAACTGTGCTGCAGTGAACATTGGTGTGCATGTGTCCTTATAGTAGAATGATTTATAGTCCTTTGGATATTTACCCAGTAATGGGATTGCTGGATCAAATGGAATTTCTATCTCTAGGTCCTTGAGGAATCGCCACACTGTCTTCCACAGTGGTTGAACTAATTTACACTCCCACCAACAGTGTAAAAGCATTCCTATTTCTCCACATCCTCTCCAGGATCTGTTGTCTCCAGATTTTTTAATGATCGCCATTCTAACTGGCGTGAGGTGGTATCTCCATGTAGTTTTGATTTGCATTTCTATAATGACTAGTGATGATGAGCATTTTTTCATATGTTTGTTGGCTTCATGTATGTCTTCTTTTGTACAGTGTCTGTTCATATCCTTCGCCCACTTTTGAATGGGCTTGTTTGTTTTTTTCTTGTAAATCTATTTCAGTTCTTTGTAGATTCTGGATATCAGCCCTTTGTCAGATGGGTAGACTGCAAAAATTTTTTCCCATTCTGTTGGTTGCCGATTCACTCTAATGACTGTTTCTTTTGCTGTGCAGAAACTGTGGAGTTTGATTAGGTCCCATTTGTCTATTTTGGCTTTTGTTGCCAATGCTTTTGCTGTTTTGGTCATGAAGTCCTTGCCTACGCCTACGTCCTGAATGGTTTTGCCTAGATTTTCTTCTAGGGTTTTTATAGTGTTAGGTCTTATGTTTAAGTCTTGAATCCATCTGGAGTTAATTTTAGTGTAAGGTGTCAGGAAGGGGTCCAGTTTCTGCTTTCTGCACATGGCTAGTGAGTTTTCCCAACACCGTTTATTAAACAGGGACTCCTTTCCCCATTGCTTGCTTTTGTCTGGTTTGTCAAAGATTGGATGGTTGTAGATGTGTTGTGTTGCCTCTGAGGCCTCTGTTCTGTTCCGTTGTTCTATATCTCTGTTTTGGTACCAGTACCATGCTGTTTTGATTACTGTAGCTTTGTAGTATAGTTTGAAGTCTGGTAGTGTGATGCCTCCAACTTTGTTATTTTTGCTTAGAATTGACTTGGCTATGTGGGCTCTCTTTTGGTTCCATATGAAGTTTAAGGTGGTTTTTTCCAGTTCTGCGAAGAAGGTCATTGGTAGCTTGATAGGGATAGTGTTGAATCTGTAAATTACTTTGGGCAGTATGGCCATTTTCACGATTTTGATTCTTCCTAGCTATGAACATGGAATGTTTCTCCATCTGTTTGTGTCCTCTCTTATTTCATTGAGCAGTGGTTTGTAGTTCTCTTTGAAGAGGTCCTTTACATTCTTTGTTAGTTGTATTCCTAGGTATTTTATTCTCTTTGTAGCAATTGTGAATGGCAGTTGGTTCTTGATTTGGCTGTCTTTAAGTCTGTTATTGGTGTATAGGAATGCTTGTGATTTTTGTACATTGATTTTGTATCCTGAGACTTTGCTGAAGTTGCTTATCAGTTTCAGGAGATTTTGGGCTGAGACGATGGGGTCTTCTAGATATACAATCATGTCGTCTGCAAATAGAGACAATTTGACTTCCTCCTTTCCTGTTTGAGTACCCTTTATTTCTTTTTCTTGCCTGATTGCTCTGGCTAAAACTTCCAGTACTATATTGAATAGGAGTGGAGAGAGAGGACATCTTTGTCTATGGCCAGATTTCAAAGGGAATGCTTCTAGTTTTTGCCCATTCAGTATGATATTGGCTGTTGGTTTGTCGTAAATAGCTTTTATCATTTTCAGATATGTTTTGTCAATACCTAATTTATTGAGGGTTTTTAACATAAAGGGCTGTTGAATTTTGTCAAAGGCCTTCTCTGCATCAATTGAGATTATCATGTGGTTTTTGTCTTTGGTTCTGTTTATGTGGTGGATTATGTTTATAGATTTGTGTATGTTGAACCAGCCTTGCATCCCCAGGATGAAGCCTACTTGATCATGGTGGATAAGCTTTTTGATGTACTGTTACAATCGGTTTGCCAGTATTTTATTGAAGATTTTTGCATCTATGTTCATCATGGATATTGGCCTGAAGTTTTCTTTTCTTGCTGAGTCTCTGCCGGGTTTTGGTATCAGGATGATGTTGGTCTCATAAAATGATATGGGAAGGATTCCCTCTTTTTGGATTGTTTGGAATAGTTTCAGAAGGAATGGTACCAGCTCCTCTTAGTATGTCTGGTAAAATTCAGCTCTGAACCCATCTGGACCTGGGCTTTTTTTGGGTGGTAGGCTCTTAATTGCTGCCTCAACTTCAGACCTTGTTATTAGTCTATTCAGAGTTTCGACTTCTTCCTGGTTTAGACTTGGAAGGATGCAAGGGTCCAGGAATTTATCCATTTCTTCCAGGTTTACTAGTTGATGTGCATAGAGTTGTTTGTAATAATCTCTGATGATGGTTTGAATTTCTGTGGAATCTGTGGTGATATCCCCTTTATCGTTTTTTATTGCATCTATTTGATTATTTTCTCTTTTCTTTTTTATTAATCTGGCTAGTGGTCTGTCTATTTTGTTGACCTGTTCGAAAAACCAGCTCCTGGATTTATTGATTTTTTGAAGGGTTTTTCGTGTCTCTATCTCCTTCAGTTCTGCTCTGATCTTAGTTATTTCTTGTCTTCTGCTAGGTTTTGAGTTTTTTTCATCT
>PVKV010013628.1:0-7500 GCA_004027835.1 Alouatta palliata
ACAAACATATGAAAAAATGCTCATCATCACTGGTCATTAGAGAAATGCAAATCAAAACTACATTGAGATACCATCTCACGCCAGTTAGAATGGCCATCATTAAAAAATCTGGAGACAACAGATGCTGGAGAGGATGTGGAGAAATAGGAACACTCTTACACTGTTGGTGGGAGTGTAAATTAGTTCAACCATTGTGGAAGACAGTGTGGCGATTCCTCAAGGACCTAGAAATAGAAATTCCATTTGACCCAGCAATCCCATTACTCGGTATATATCCAAAGGATTACAAATCGTACTACTATAAAGACACATGCACACTAATGTTCATTGCAGCACAGTTTACAATAGCAAAGACTTAGAACCAACCCAAATGCCCATTGATGATAGACTGGACAGGGAAAATGTGGCACATATACACCATGGAATACTATGCAGCCATCAAAAACGATGAGTTTGTGTCCTTTGTAGGAACATGGATGAACCTGGAAACCATTATCCTCATCAAACTGACACAAGAAAAGAAAATCAAACACTACATAGTCTAACTCATAGGCGTGTGTTGAACAATGAGAACACATGGACACAGGGAGGGGAGCATCACACACTGGGGTCTGTCGGGGGGAAAAAGGGGAGGGACAGAGTGGGGTGGGGAGTTGAGGAGAGATAGCTTGGGGAGAAATGCCAGTTATAGGTGATGGGGAGGAAGGCAGCAAATCACACTGCCATGTGTGTACCTATGCAACAAACTTGCATGTTCTTCACATGTACCCCAAAACCAAAAATGCAATAAAAAATATATAAAAAAATAAAAAATAAATTAAAAAACAAAAAGATTAAAAAAATAATGAAAAAAAAAGAAACAGCAGCAATGCTTTGTGATAAGTGTGCGATCAGTGCTGTGAGGAAGGCAAATGCATTGTGCTTGTGTTATGGAAGAAGAGCAGGATGTGGGGTGTTATAAAGATGAGAAAGAGGACAGCCCTTTTACAGACCTGCAAGTAGTTTAATAGCAACGCTTGCGGGTAGGAAACAGCAAGAGTGACAGAGAATGAGATGGGAGACTAGTCAGGAACTGTGCCAGGAAGGTCTTGATGTCGTTCTAAAGACACAGGCTTTTATTCTGAAGCCAATCACAAAATACAAAAAGAAAAATTGAGGAGGTAGAGCCAATAGAAGTGATACATGAGGGAAAGAAAAGAGTGTGAACATAATTTTGTGCCTCACTGAACAACTGGAATGATGGGCCCTTAACTGAAAATGGGAATAAAAGTGACAAGGTCAATTCAGGGGCAGAGAAAGAATGTGCTATTGCAGTAGGTGTCCATTAAAGGGCTTGCCCTGTCCACAACCCTCGATGAAGAAAGAAACCCATTTTCCTGCACAACACCCTGGCCATAGCTGCAGTAACTGAATTAAGGATCTGACTGAGGAATAGCCAATTTGTAGTCAGGGCCTGACAGCAAAGATGAGTCCTAGCATAAAAGAAGAGCCGGAGAACACTATCCAGGTAATGAGGTAGTTAGCAGTGGAAACTGACTTTGTAAGGTTGCAGTGCAGAAATTGAAACCTATGACAGACCATGGTGAGCCGTATACAAATCAAAGTTCTGAGGAAGGTGATGATGTGTAGAAAGAAGCAGAGATGCCCTGAAGAGACTGTAAGCTCTTGACAGGGTGGAGTGAGAACCAGTCACCTGAGTTGCCTTACTTCTGATGGCATTCACTATTCATGCCTTATAACAAACTCGCGTTTCCTTGAGGAAGCGTCTGTGATTTTCTCTTGCTTGCAATCCAAAAACTCTAACTAAAAGAGTCACCAACTAGCTGTGTGCCTTTTCTCCCTCAACCTCTGGAAGAGATTTTAAAAGTGAGGATCATAGTTGAAATTATTTTAGAAGCAATTTTTTTTTCTTTCAGCAAATTTTTATTTAACCAATGAATAAAACCTTTAGATTTACTGTTAAGAAAGTCATGAGTGGCACAGTTTTTAGAACTGCAGGAGTTGAGACAGGGTTGTGTCAGTATAAAAAGAAAATTCACAGACTTAGCAGGAGATAATGAAGTTAATCTTCCCTTCTCACACTTTTCCCCTGTCTCCTCTCCTGGGCAAGTGGCTGAAAAAACATGTCCAGGTGCTACCACCACTGGGGAGAAATGGCTGTTGCCTTGCCCTGCCTGGAGACACCAGGAGGTATATGACCCAATGTTCCTTGTGCCCACACTCAGATCCCCACAAAGGCATTTGGCAGCCTTAGTCAGTAGATGGCAATGAGGAGGTGGAGGCAAGGCCAGACTGGGGCACCAGAGAGCAGAGCGTTAGAGAACCTGTTCTGGAAAAATATATGTGGTGTAAGATGGACCACCTATTTGCTGAGATTCCAAGACCCCAGCACATGCTTCTTTCCCCTGTTGGACTCTATTTACAAAGCATAATGTAAAGGTAACCTGATGAAGAATTTCAAAATGTAAACTTCAGAGCATTAAGCCTAAAATATGAACCATACTTAGTTTGGATTTCTATTTGGTAGCATGCCCATGAAACCAGCCTTCAGTTCATGGAATCAGCATGGGAGGAAGGAGGAAATTTATGAGTAAAATATTTTATAAAATAAAACAAATTCCAATTTGTTTTCAATACAAGGAAATCTTATTTATAACTTATTTGGTGAAACAGAACAATTTGATATATTGTTTTTCCCAAAAACACTATTTATTTGCTAAACAGAATTCCCAGGAAATTATCACTCTTGCTAAAAAACAAAAACAGAGCAGGAACAGTAACAGGAGTATCATAAAAGTCACATTGTAAAACAGTATTTACAGATTCTCACAATATAGAAAGTCATTCTGAGAATTCACCATCTCTATCTCAGTGTTTAACTTTTTCATCTTTAAGAATTTGTTTTTTACCTATACAAGACAAAATAAAGGACTGTGGTTTCTAAGCATTTGTAACCATGTCCTATTGGCCAGATTCCCTTCAGGATGTATGAAAAGGAGAAATCTGTCAGTGAAGGTGTAGGTTGGGACAGTGGGCTTTGAATCAGAAACATGGCCAGACTTTGAGAAGTAGTTTCACCATTTATACTTATTTCTTATCAAGCAGCTTTTTTTTCCCTGCAAGCAGCAAAATAACAGTTTTTTGTTGTTCTGTTTTCTAAAAGAAGGGAGAGAGTTTCCAGACTCTAAGCAATATGCTTATATTTCTAATCATGCAGAAAAATCTTGGGAAGGGTGGCTGTTAAACCAACCAGTTGTTTTGTTTTGGAGGCCTTCAGTGAGATGCAGTGTTATTCATCACAACACTTTTCACTAAAGTTGCAGCAATGGCTTGCACAGAGCTTCCGGTTAACAGAAGAGAGACAGAGGGAAAGAGTTCAAGTATGAGATGGTAAGGGTAACTTCAAAATCACAGAAGTACATAGGAGCAACACAGTGGTCAAAGAGGACAAAAGACACACAGTGAGCTTTTGACTCCCTTAGAGTGGCTCAGGAGTTCTTTATTATTGAAGCAAAAAATGAAAAGATGATTTTCCCCTGGCAATGATTAGTACACACCATGAACAAGAAGGAGCTGTTGGGATTACAATGTGCTATGTCTTGGTTCTCCCAGAAGTTTTCTTTCCTCTAATGAATAGCCAGTATAATGATTTGTGGTGCTGTCCTAAAAAGTCATGCCGTAATCCCCATAAATGATGCTCCAGAGAGCACCAGCCTGTTGTCACCTCTCTCTGTGCTGTCTTTTGTTAGCAGCAGGGAGACCCTCAAAGCTGGAGATTTGCAATGTAAAGGAAAAAACAGAATAGACTTTATTGTTCAGCTGGGATGTTGCCCATATGTCCACGTGCGGTAATAGTGTTCTCTTTCTACATGTGTCTTCAAAACGGATAAATAAACGCTATAACACTGAGTTAGTTTGGGGTGTACTGATGCCCTCTTAATGTTTATTTGCAGGGGAAGCATTCCCTGGAAAAGAGTCAGGGTATCTTGTGAACTGAGCAATTTTCATTTAGTGCTGGCTCTGCCTAGCTGACACTGAAGTGCTGTGATCTTATTCACTGCCCCATACCCAAAAGATGTGCACAATTTTCTGCTCTGCCTGGTAAGGATGATTTAGCCATTGTCGTGTTTAGGTGATAGCTAATTTAATCACTCGAGATGTTAACGCAGTGTAATATGTATGTTAATACTCATGGTACGCTGCTTACGGAGCCTTTGGGTTATTTAGTGTCAGCCCATTTCTCTGGCATAGACAGAGCTCAGGAAGGTTCATTCTCTTCCCAAAAGCATTTTGCACTCATTAATTCTTGCAATGTTTTCAGTGTGAGGCAGATTATATACAGCTGCAACAGCAGCACTGGAAGTACTGGTATTTTCTGGCACATTTCTATGTATGTAGCTCTTTTTGACATTATTTGACATATAAAGGATACAGTTACCTGCTGGGCATTAAGCTTATGTTATCTCAAGCCTACATTTGTTTAAGTCATTATGTTAGTTCCTTGCTGCACTGGGCATTCCAATGCTCAGAAAACAACGTTTTCCTTGGTACACTTGCCAGCATAACCATTATCCCATCTTGCTATTGGAAATTATTACAGTCACCCAGACATGAACTCTGACAACAGCATTGCCTACTTTAAATAGAGTCCCTAGGAAAAGTTTAATTATGTGAAGTGGTGAGTGGGGTTACAAGCAGGGAGTTAGCTGGATTGTCAATAGAATCATGGACTGCACAATATTATATCTAGAAGTTGGTCTGGAAACAATCTCATTCAATTCATATGTGTGTGTATATATATATATATATATATATAGAGAGAGAGAGAGAGAGAGAGAGAGAGAGAGAGAGAGAGAGGGAAAGAAAGAGAGAGAGAGGAAGAGAAAGAGTGAGAGAGAAATACTTGAGGGTCAATGAGGGTAAGTGTTTTGCCAAAATCATCCAACTTATTAGTTTCAGAGATGAAGGTAAACAATATTCCTAATTTCTTGTCCCAGCACCACCCATTCCCTCCAGAAACACTTTGACAAAGCCATGACTGAGCTTTGCAGAAAATTTAGATTCCAGGACCAATGTCCTGATACTCTTAGGCAATGCTACGATTCATTCTGCCACAAATCATTTGACCAGTAAATATTGAGCACTTTTAAAGTATTAGACACTAAGCTTAAGACACAGGAAACCAGATATAAAAGCCATATTGAGCCACTCTCTTCAGACGCATCCCTATGTTAGGCTATTTCTCTGGCAACCAAGGTGCCAGCTGAAGTGTTACCGTTAGAGAAATTCGAGCTGAGAAGAACAGAGAGATGGAGAGACACAAGAGAATCTCTATTGGAGCTTCGGCTGATGGTGGCCTTACTGCCTGCCCCACCCAAAGGAAAATACCCTGCTTATATAAATTCTGGCACGGGAAGATAAGCTGGGGAAAAACGGGTTTAAACAGACAGTTAGTCATTGACTTGTGACAAGTTTTACGACCTTGAGAATACATATACTTTCTACATGGTATCTTGTTCCCAAGACTGGCAGCTGGAGAAGAAAACAGGTTTTTACAGAAATATGTTTGTGGGCTGTGGGTACAAAGATGTGCTTGGATGCCTCATCTTGGAAGGAGGACGCTATGCTGGGTCTGCTTTAGCTGACTGGAGGCAATTTTAGGCTGGGATGGGTGGTTTACTTGCTCCTCTGTTCTTTACAATCATTTTTGTGGCCTAGTCTTAAAGCTTATTTATTCTAAATTAATTTCTATTTTTAATTTTATTTTTCCTCCTCGTTACTCCTAAACAAATCTCGGTTATTGAACAGAATTAGATAGTACAGGGTAAAAACAGTTTTCAGTGAATCTGAAACATGAACATATAACTCAATTAATTTGGAATATTATCTACAAAATACCTAAGTATTGTCAGGGCTCAGAACATGCTATCCCAATAATGGTACCTCGGTTACTATCGAACCTTTTCTTTCCCTTCTTCTCTGAAACAAGGTTGTAAAAAAAATTCTCTGATCTATCTCCGTTGAAAGTAGGTTATACAACTCTCATTCCAAAAGGATCCTCTACTACACCCTGAGGTCAAGAAGAATCTGAAAAAAGACTCTTGATGAGTTCCCCCGAATTTATTACTGTACAATCACACATAGCCTTTTGTCCTCCAATTATACTTCTTCAGGACCGTCCCTGAGTCTTCGCATTTTTATTTCTGAAGAGTCAGGTCATATATCACTTCCATGAAGTAAATTTGTTATGCTTTCCTTTTTTTAATCTGCCATTGCCATAGGGTGTAAGCATAAACCTGGAGCTGGGTAAGGAAAAGATAATACTTTTTCTCCGTGTTGTATGCACATGGGATGACACCATAAACAAATAGTTTTAAATAAACAATAAAATGAAAATAGAGTATCTTTTTACTGGCTGTAAACAGTGGAAATAAGTGCAGTTAGTAGATTTGTAGGAATAGAAGAAAAGCACAATGGAAGTGGCATATGGGAATTAATCATTTTTTCTCTAATTTATTGGAATTGCTTCTTACGGGAGATGAGATTTGAAGACTGGTTTGAGTGATGAAGAAAAGGGAACTTGTCTGGGAGAATCAGAAGTTTTGTGAGAGAAAGCAATTTTCCCAAGGTCATGTAACCAGCCAGTGTCAGAATAGGGAATTAAACATGTTGAAAAGAAATGAATGTTTCTGTAGTGAATCTCTTTATAAGAGCACCTTCAAGTTGATGTCAAGAATTTTCTTCAGGAGGTAGATGAGAATTACAGTGACCTTCATGAAATAATACATTGTGTCTCAGAGAAAAGAGACTCGAAGTTTTTCAACTGAGAAACCTGGGTTCTAAGGGGAGTTCTGAAATGCTTTCCAAACCTCTATCTAACCTAGAGCAAGACAAACTACGCCTCTGGAGAAGATAAAAACATGCTTTGTTCAACCTTTTATCTGAGGAGTATAATCCACATTTTCTTCTTGAAAATAAGACTAATAAATGAATGCAAACATTCACAGCCGATTTCTGTCAAGAATCTCTCCCAACTAATTAACCCGAGCATAAATGGAGCAAGGCAAGCAGGTTAGCTGATCACAGAAATGCCAAGTCAGAGAGAAATATCTTTCAATTAGTCATATCATCCGAACCTGCAATTTTACTTTCCTTAAGATCAAATTCCATCCATTTCCTGAACACCCTCTCCTCTCCCAGTCCCTGGCCATCCTCTTATTTGCTTGTTTTTCTTCATAACAAACATCCCTATCAGAATTTTTATATTTTTTCCCATTGTCTTCCCCTGCTGGAGTGAAAGCTGTGTGAAGGCCTGTTTTTGCTGTAACCACAGTACCTAGAATTGGATACAACACGTTGGTAACATTTAATAAATATTTATTAAGCAAATGTATATCTAACAAATTCAATAAAATCTTCTAATTTTTTTCATTTTTTAAATGACAACAAAAATTTCTAAAAGCATACAACTATTGAATCAAAGTTGAGAGTAAACAATAT
>PVKV010013628.1:12500-60718 GCA_004027835.1 Alouatta palliata
TTTCAGTAAATAAAAGTCAAATATAATCACAATAAGTACTCACAGAGTAGTAGGTGATATGAATTTGGCTGCCCACATAGTCTTAACTATGGTTGAAAGGGATGACAACTTTTTTTCTCTTTAGAACACATAGTGGATATTATTTTACAAAGTGAGTATAGACTGCTGGTCAGTTTGGAAGAATGAAAGATGGATTCTTTATTCACTTGCTAATGCCTTTAACCTGTCTGTATTCTGATGTTAAGCAAAGATTAATTGAACACTCATATGTTCAAGATAGAAATTTAAACCTCTGATCTCAAAGACTGTAATATATAGCAGAAAAGATTTTGCAAGTAGCGTAGTCACTACAATACTTATGAAAGATAAGAAGAAGAAAGAACAGACTTGGGCCACCTGAGTGGTATCACAAAGTAAAATTCTATAGCTGTTTGAGGTGAGAGAGATGAGTTCCAAGAGAGGTAGACAGTAAAATATCAATCACAATATCCTTCTTGCATGTCTTGGAGTTGAAAAACATTTTGAAATAGGGGAAATAGAAAAAATAAATTAATGAGGAAAAAAATCTGAGTATAACAGAGTGAGAGGCAACAGGATAGGACATGGGGGAAGGTGCAAAGTATGTGCTCAAAATAAGAAGGACGCCCACATGGGGATGCTATATAAGAATATTTGATAGGAGCTTAGGCAGACAGATTGGTCACAAAGAAATGTAAGTGACAGTAGATGCTAGGCCTTTAATTGCTAGATGATGACAAACCACTGAAAGATTTGGAAGAATAATTTTCTTAAAGGAAGGATTTAGAAAAATTGATTTAGAAAAATTGATTTTCTTAAAGGAAATGTTTAGAAAAATTAATTTTCTTAAAGGAAAGCTTTAGAAAAATTTTCTTAAAGGAAAGGTTTAGAGAAATTAATTGTGAAGAAGACAATGTAATTGAGAGGGAAAAGAAACAAAACCATTAGGATACCACTGAAATTATTCAGAACAAATTGGACTTTAAGATCAAGAACTACAGAAGCAGCATTTAAAATTGAAAGCAAGTAATAGAAAAACAAAAACCAGAAAGTAAATATCATATGAACAAGAGTTGGGAAGAAGTCACAATTTAGATTGTGAATGATTAGAAAATAATATAATTCAACAAGTCCTGATTTGGAGAAAAGAGAAAACTTTTTTTCTTTTATTTTCCTTTTGTCTCCCTTATTTTTTAAAAAATCAACCTGTGGTGTACACCCACCTTGTAAAATAGTGATATAAGAATAAAGAAGACATAATTCTTGCAAGTTTTAATAATCTAATCAGGGAGGCCAACAGATAGATTTCATGTAGTGTTGATTTATAAACGCTAGAATAAAGCATTATATAGCATGCAGGAAACACAGAGGGAGTACATTTAATTAAGACTAGATATCTGTGAAAGTTTCCCAGAGAAGATAATGAATGACATAAATTTTATCTGATAATTAAAAGATATTAAGAAAAAAAAGGTTGAGGGAGGGCATAATATTCAGAGGATAAAACACACACTTGTTGACACTTAGAGACATGGAACAAGATTATACCTTTGAGGAAAAAACCCAGGTCTCAACAGGTGGAGGAAAGCTAAGGGATATTTGTGTGATGTAAAACCATGCTTGCTGGAAAATTCTCTTCCTAAAAGGTAGGAGAGACATTACCTTTGTGTTTAGACCACTCAGGTTTGAGGCTTTAGCAGAAAAGAAGTTTAAAATGTCTATCACGTAAAAATAACCATGTAGAGCCTAATGGAAAAGCAAGATTGGGCTGGACGTGCTCATGACTGTAATCCCAGCACTTCGGGAGGCTGAGGCAGGTGGATGACTAGGTCAAGAGTTCAAGACCAGCCTGGCCAACATGATGAAACCCCGTCTCTACTAAGAATACAAAAATTAGTCGGGTGTGGTGATGTGCACCAGTAATTCCAGCTACTCGGGAGACTGAGGCAGGAGAATGCTTGAACACGGGAGGCAGAGGTTGCAATGAGCCAAGATCATACCACTGCAGCACTCCAGCCTGAGCGACAGAGCAAGTCTCCATCTCAGGGAAAAAAAAAAAAAAAAAGAAAGAAAGGAAAAACCAAGATTGGGGCTGTTAGATTTATGTCTAGGTGTTACACACACAAAAAAGATTTTAAAGATAGTATTATGAGAGATTATGGTGCACAATAAAAAAGCTTAGAAAAGAATCTTGAAAATGTATGTAATTAGAAGACAGTGGCAAGATTTGATAGAGAATAAGATTTTTGAAAAGTAAAAATATTAGGACGTAACAAGGCTTCAGGAAGAAAGAAATTTCAAGAATGAAGAGATATTCAATACAAACAATGGAGAGAAGCACTTGGCATATTACAATAATATGTTGAGAAATAGTTAATAAGTCAACATGAAAGCTAAGAACCACAAAAAGGTGATTGGATTGAGAAGTCTGGAAGTTACTGGTGACATGAGAAAAGAATTTCAGTGAATAAACATAAGGGAAAATGAGTCGCAAGATATTAAGAAATTGGTTGACTGGAAGGAAGGACAAGCCATGAGTATAGATGACTCTTTGATTAAGTATAATAACAATAAGAGCAACACCAGAAATATGTGACTGACAGTTTTTAACATGGAAGATCATCCCCTGTATGTGTACACAGAGGCACAGTAACTTTGGAGAGTGAATGAACAGGGGTATGAAAAATAGAAGGTAAACAATCACCGTCCAGCGGAAGACCAACTCCAGGATGCAGCCGCAAGTTATCTTTATTGTCCATAAGAAAAAATTGTAAGTGAAGATAGGTTAATTTTTGTATTGCGGTATGAACACTTAACATGAGATCTACCTCTAAACAAATTTTTATGTGCACCGTACAGTATTGTTAACTACAGGCACGATGTTGCACAGGAAATCTCTTGAACTTCTTTATCTTACATAACTCAAGTTTGTATGTGTGGAACAGCAAATCCCCATTTCCTCCCACCTCCAACCCTGGCAACCACCATTTTACTTTCTACTTTAATGACTTTGACTGTTTTAGATATCTCATTTAAGTGGACTCACGAAGTACTGACCTTCTGTAACTGGCTTATTTCACTAAGCATAATGTCCTCCAGGTCTGTCTATTTTGTAGCAGCTGGCAAGACTTCCTTTTTTTTTAAGGTTACATAATATTCTATTGTATTCATAAACCACATGTTTTTTATCCCTTCATCTTTTGTTGGGTATTTAGTGGTTTTCATATCTTGGGTGTTGTAAACAATGCTCCAATGAACACGAGAATAAATACATTTCTTAGAGATCCTTACTTCACTTCTTCAAATATATACTTCTAATGATATTGCTGGATCATATGGAAATTCTATTTTTAACTTTTTGAGGAATTACTATACTGTTATTCATAGTGGCTGCACATTTTACAGTTGCACAAACAATGTAAAAGGATTCTAATTTCTCTGCTTCCTCACCAATACTTGCCATCTTCTTTATTTTTATTTTTTATGATAGCTATCCTAACATAGGAAAGACAATACCTCATTGTGGTTTTGGGTTTTTTTCCCTCATGATTTGTGATACTGAGTATTTTTTCATTTACCTGTTGGCCATTTGTATGTCTTTTTTGAAGTAATGTCTGTATAAGATTTTTGCCTATTTTAAAATTATATTATTTGTTTTATTGTCGTTGTGTTGTAAGAGATCCTTCTATATTTTGTACATTAATCTCTTATCATATAGATGTTCTGAAAATATTTTCTTTTAGTCTGTAGGTTGTCCTTTCACTCTGTTGACTTTTTTTTTGTGTGTAGAAGCTTTGTTATTTAATGTGGTTTTACTTGTCTAATTTTGCGTTTGTTGCTTATACTTTTGGTCTTCTATACATTAAATCTTTGCCAAATTCACTGCAAAAATTCTTAACAAAGTATTAGCAAACCAAACTCAATAGTATGTTAAAAGGATCATACACCATTACTAGGCAAAATTTATCCCAAAAATTCAAGAATGTTTTCAACATATGCAAGTCAATTAACATGATACAGCACAATAACAAATTAAAAGATTAAAATAACAATTATTTTAATAGATACAGAAAAAATTGACATATTCAACACATTTTTATGATAAACTCTCTTAAGAAACTAGGAGAAGGAAAGCTCAACCTAATAAAGGCCATATCTGAAAATCCCACTGCTAACATCATTGTCAGTGGTAAAAAACTGGAAGCCTTTTTGTCTAAGATCAGGAAAAGGCATGAACACCCGCTGTTGCCACTTCAATTTGGCATACTAGTGGAAGTTCTAGCCAAAGCAATTAGGCAAGAAAAAGAAAAGAATAAAATCAGACAGGAAGAACTAAAATTTTCTTCATTTTCACAAATCATAATGTTATATGCAGAAAATCCTAAAGACTCCAAAAAAAAGTGTGTTAGAACTTAAAACAAATACAATAAAGTTTTCAGGATGTAAAATCAGCATATAAAAATCAGCTGTATTTCTATATAATTATATAAATTATATAAAAATCAACAGTAATATCAAATTATATGAAAATGAAATTAAGAAAATAATCCCATTTATAATAGCATCAAAATATAAAATTAATTAGAGTAAACTTGACCAAAGAAGTGAAAGATTTGTATACTGAAAATTATACATCACTGATGAAAGAAATTTAAAAATTATAAACAAAGAGAAAAGCATTCATGTTCATAGATAGGAAGATTTAATATTGTTAAAGTGTCCATTACTACCCAAAGGGATGTACAGATTCAATGCAATTCTTGTCAAAATCCCAGTGGCTTTTTTTTTTTTTTTACAGAAAAAGAAAATACAATTCAAAAATTTATATGGAACTAAAAGACCCTGAATAGCCAAAGCAATATTGAGAAAGAAGAACAAAGATGGAGACATTACACATTCTGATTTCAAAACTATAGTGATTAAAACAGTATAGAACTTGTGTAAAAACACACATTTACACAGAAAGGAATAAAATGCTCAGAAATAAATCCAGGCATATTCAGTCAACTGATCTTTGACAAGGGTGACAAGGATACACAATGGCAAGAGAACTATCTCTTCAACAAAAGGTGTTGGGAAAACTTGCAAAATAATGAAATTGGTTCCTTGTCTTACATCATACACACAAAAAAAGCAACTCAAAAGGACTAAAGATTTAAATCTAAGATCTGAAACTATAAGCTGTTAGAGAAATAGACTGATTTTTAAGGTAGAGGGTTTTGTTTTGTTTCAGTCTTTAAAAAGTTGAAAAACAACAAAATATTTAGCCTCCAAATTCCCTGAGAAAATTGACAGAATTTGGTGATAGTTGTAGAGTACAAGGGCAAAAGAAATGTTGAAGATGCAGCCCTCAGTTTTAGTTTGATAACTAGGCAAATGAAAGTTTTGTTTTGTTTTGTTTTGCCTTTTCAGATAAGCAACAAAGAGGTTTGGGTAGGTTTGGAGAAACAAGGATTCTGCTCTTGGTGCAGTGAGTTTTAGAACCCCCTAAAGATATAGAATAAGTATTTCAATATTTGGAGCACAGGAGACACATTTATTCAGAGACACCTATCTTGTCATAATTGATGTATTCAACCAATATATATTGAGTGCCTCCTGTGTGTCAGTCAGTATTCTAGGCACAAAATTACTCTTAGGGAGATTACATTCTACTGGGGCTTTTAAAAGCAATAGAAGGAAATAATTCATTCAAGAAGAATATGCATTCTAAGATAATGAATCATGGGACTGAACACTATAAGACTTTAAGAGACAGCCAAATGGCAGAGTCAAGTCACTTAAGCCAAGCTTAGAAAACCCATAATTAACACATATTTTCAATTTTTGCCAACGTGATTCTGTGGTTGAAATAGCAAACTGACATATCAACTAAGATAAAGATGAAATGATTTTAATATATTTAGTAATAAAAAAGTGTGTATGTGTGGATGTCTGTGTGTTTCAATGAGGTATTATAGCAAGAGGGGATTTAAGAATATTGATACTCTCAAAGTTTGTCTATTCAACCTGAGAAAGCTGATAAAAAAAGAAAAAAAGTTTGTCTAATAGCATTGTCACTCAATTGATTTTTTAAA
This sequence comes from Alouatta palliata, assembly GCA_004027835.1. Classification (NCBI taxonomy): domain Eukaryota; kingdom Metazoa; phylum Chordata; class Mammalia; order Primates; family Atelidae; genus Alouatta; species Alouatta palliata. Next base: position 18,596 of record PVKV010013628.1, read on the forward strand.
AATATTAAAGCACTGAATAAAAAAACACATGTATGATGCCACATGCATTCTTTTCTTTGACAACAAGATTAAATTTTAAAAGTTCTATCTGTGGCACATAGTTCCTTATATACATTGATTTCATAGCTGAAAATTAACAAGAACAGATAAATCCTTTGAGCTTACTTTACAACTACTAAAATCCATTGAGTCTGAATTCCAACTACCAATTGACTCAAGCTTGCTACCCCAACATCTACCAGCTGCAAGCATGTATATGCCACTGGATGGGAATAGTTGCTTAATGCTATTAGATCATGAAATAAATTATCTTGATTTGTTTGTGTTTGTATTTACATGTTATTGTATTGTTATCATGTGTTTCCACAGAAAATTTCTGGACGGCTTCTCTATAGGGCTTAAGTTAATGAAATACTATTGACCCATAGATGATTATTGAACACCAGAAGTCTAGAGATTCTTAAAATCTGTCTGATTTCAAAGACAATATGTGTTATTAAACCTGTGTTTGAATCCTTATGTAATGCTTTCTAGTTCATTGACCTTGAGCAGATCCTTGAAATCCTTCTTGTTAAGGTACAGAAATACACACATACACACATTTTTATTGGTAAATATATTAAAAATTGTTTCATCTATCTTACTTGACATGTCAGTTAGCTATTTCAACCACAGACTCTCACTGACAAACAGAAAATATTTATTAATTACAGGTTTTCTAATTCTGTAAATGTCATTTTATTCATTTGAGAAATAATAGATTATTCAAGAATTTGTTATAAGGCTAAATGTAGCAGTTACAAAAGGTAGCTATTAACACAATGTTGTCATCTAGTCACACATGTTCTCACAATGTAAAGCAAACAAAATCAAACTTGCTCACCTTGATATTTAAAATACTAAGAAATCTAAGAGGCTAAATACCATGTAATTTTTTGTTAAAAATTAGAATTTTTTTTCGAATTCTACAAGAAAATAAAGCAGTAGTGGAGAATAAAAGCGACAAACTCAAGGTTAAATAGGGGAATGAAAAATAGTTATATTAGACAGATTTGAAAATAGCTTCATATTTCATGTGGTCTAATTAGAATGCTTGTGGAAAAATGAGATGTACAAGAAATAATTTTCAAATACTGCTTCTTTGTTTAAGTGATGAAAAATTAAGCTGTGTGATTGGCTACTTTAAAAGAAAAGGAGAATCCTGAGAAACAAAATGTCTCTTTTCATTCTGGATTAATGATTCACTATCCAAGTGTGAAATTAGATAAATACATTTCCTTCAGGCAGAGCTAACATTTTGAAATGCCCAGGGATTTTTCACAGTGTCACACAGTGTCTGTTTTTCCTTTCTGCTTATTTTCCATAATTTCCAGAATTGGTGTCAAAATGTATGCCACTAAGATGAAGAAAGAGGGAGAAAAGAGGTTTTATCATTCACAAAAAACAATAATAATAATGCAAGTTACTTAAGAAGACCTCTACTTCCCTAATACAGCAGACGAAAGCAAAAATCTGCTTCTGTGCAAATTTAGATGGACTTTTGTTTTAGTAATTCTTTTAAAAAGCCTGTCTTAAGAGAGAGGACATCCTTATCCACTGATTCATTTTCTTTACTTTTTCCAGTATTATTTGTGAAATAACAGCAACTGAACAAAAAACATTACCTTAGAAACATAGTGAACACCAGGCTCTCTTAGGAGACTTTTTACTAAGAACTGTATTTGCTTCTGAAACAAAAACTTGTCATAGAAGACAACAGTACAATTAAGCGCCTGGTTTTGTGCACATTTACTATATTTTGTTTCATCGGGATTTTACTGACTCCCTTCACAATTTTACGATTTTGGTAAGAATAAGGAAGTTCTGCCACATTGAAGATATTCTCAGAGCTGAGCAAATGAACAAAGAAAATGTGAAACCAATTTTGCAGCAGAAAGATTCTTTTTGTTGTTGTTATGCAGGAGTTTTATGATGCTGCTGGACATTCCCCTTTCATGAGAGGAGAAAAGATGCAATTCCAGAATACATAGTATACTTCATCCAGAGAGGGAAAAAAATCCTTTTGGGGCCACAACTTTATCTTGTGTGTACAGCAATCTTCTGGTTCATTTTAAGCAGTAACACAAAATTCTATGTGTTTAATCTAAGAAAAGATGGTGAGTTATTTGTGCCCTGGATACAGAATCAAATCCTATGAGATCTGCTGGAATTCAATAATAAACATTTACAGACCTTGCTGATTCAATATTCAATTTGACACATTTAGATAAAGCCAACATCACACAGCTGTTTCCCGACAAGGGAAGCAAAGTCGCACTGGAGAAGCCCCAACCAAAGAGCTGACATTTTCGCAATTTTGAAGGGGCACATTTGATGACCCAGAAAATGCCACTCCAAGGAATGCAAGAATAGATGTCTCCAGTCAGATGGAATATGCTGGCATTTGGAGACCACATAGGTATGATTGGCCTCCCTTTCTCAGGAGGAGTACACCAGGAAGCCTTCTAACATGGCTGGAAGAAAAGCTTGGTTTTTAGAGCTCACTATTTTAAAAAATGAAAATGTATTGTTATTTAATTTTTGACTTCTAAGAAGAAATTTTTCTTGAGTGAAAGTTGTCAGCTCATGTAGAGTATTTCAAAGGTCTGAGAAAAATACATATTTGTGCTGACCTTAGTTCTCATCAGAACTGGTGTGAATGCCATAATTTTCATTTTTATCTATAGGAAATAGAGTGAAGAATAATAAGTGACATTAAGCATTCTTTGAGTTGCTAACAGATTATATTCCTGTTTCCCATCCTTGTTGCTAGCCCTGCCATACCCTTAAATGCAAATAATCACACTTATACATAATAATCATCTTAAGAACTACATAATTTAGATCTCACATTTCAAGTGCCTCTTCTCACCCTCTGGTTCAATTCTGACAAATACACTTGGATAAAAGAGAAGTCAATGGCTCATTCACACCAACAAATAAGAAAGGTTTATTTACCATCTTCTTTAAAAACAAACCTCCAGACAAAGATTCAATGACAAGCTAACTCTTCTTCTGAAGGTTCCTCTTTCTTAATTTTTCTCGCTTCTCTGGTGGTTGAGTGATAGAGTCAGTTTCCTGTTCAAGGGACAGCAAAATAAGACAGTTAACAGCATTTAGTGCTCATGTCCTACAGCAGAAAGAGAAGAGGCTGACAAGGGTATCATACCCTCAGGAATGAACTCCAGTCATACTGTATGCCAAATAGAAATCACTATAACCTCTGGGTTCCTATGGTAACTTGGTGACTATTACTTCCATTCGGTGGAAAGACTTAGCTAGCAGAAGAGTTCAGTTACACAAATGATTGAAGATGCTTCATAAAGTTAGTCTAATAGTGGACTAGCTTTGGTTTTGAGATGAGTCAAATATTATTGAAGATGTTCTTGCTATCTTCCATTAAGTTTTATTTTCATACCAATAGCAAATATGCATCCTATGCAGAAATTATATATTTTGCTATTTGTCACCCTAAATCATTTACATAGTGCTAACTCGGCCTAGAGAGAAAAATTGGGGCACAGAAGATATTACACTATAAAACTGTCCAACTTGAGAAATATATACCTGGAAATTGTAAGCATTTTTTAAAAGAATTATTTTGAAAGATAACTTTTATGCCCATTTAGTTAAAATACAGCATTCTGTGGATATACTGCAGTCAGATTGTGTCACAGATACATATCTGTATATAGTCCACTAGGTGTCATTTTGACGTATATATCGTGAAGCTTTGTCTAGTCTGTGAACTAAATGACTAACCAATTGTCCATTCTCCTAATTCTGACATGGGCAGCTGTTAAACTCCACTGACTGATGTTTTATGCTTTACAAGTAAACAAAAAATATATATAAATGATGATTTCCGGATACTTCCATTTGGATTAGCCCTCCTGAGATCATTTTGGCTTTTTGGTCATTGACCAACTTTCCACTGTTGGCAGAATGCTGGATATCCAAAAGCGTTGTATTCACACACCAATCACCTGCACCTTAAAAAAGAAAAAAAAATGTTGGTTATCTAGTCTACAAAAAAAAAAAAAAGAAAGCCTCCATCTCTTAGGCCATTTGCTAGAAATTAGCTCACTCATTTTTTGGATTTTTTCCCAATCCATTCCTCTGTTGAATCTATTGTGGCTCAATATTTTCTCTTATCTCCAAAAAGAAGAAATCTTAATTTGGATTAACTTTTCACTTTTCTTTAGCCCCAAATAAGTGTTCTTGTCTATATGTGTATGTATGTTGGGTGTGAGTTCTGCTGAAAACATTAGATCAGGTGGTAAGGTAGAAATATTTCTTTTTCTTTCCTCAGAGTAAGGGATCTTGTATGGCTTATATACCCAGGAAAGACTTTAATTTTTCACAGATTAAAATCTCACTGGAAAATATTAGTCTGGGTATTGTAGAACAGTGCCTCAAGCTTAACAGACATAGTAATCATCTTGAAACTTGTTAAATTTTAGTCTTTAGATAACACATGGAGTAGCAAGGTAACAGTATGTGTTCCTTAAAATTTTCTAATTTATTATTTTATGTTAAAATTACGCAATCATTCCATTTTTAGAGGGCCCCAAAGAGAATTCTTTGAAATACTAGTTTTGTTCCAAAAAAAAATTTGGTCATAAAATTTCAGGAAATATTTTCTATTTTCTCTTCTTGATTTCAAATGCAATATTATCATACAAAAAGACAAAAGTCCTACCAAAAGAAATCTTTTTACATTTGTCTAATCCTATGTTTTCCACACATATTTGATAAACAGAACATTTTTAAGCATAACATCTATAAAAGTGAAGAGGTAGTTCTACATGAAAAACACTTTAGAAATTCTGTTTCTAAAGAGACACCACTATTCACTTTTCTGTTTGTTTGTTTGTTTAGATTTTCTAGTTTCTGATGGGTCCACAGCAATTACAGAACATGCTATAGGAAAACCAGTATAAGATTTAGAGGCTTACCTGAGTTTGAACTACACTTTGGGAACCAAGGCAGCAGTCCTGTTGCTGAGCTTGGCTTGGACTGTGTAGATACAGTGAGCCAACCCCACTAGAACATGACAGACTCCTGATCACAGGCATTTCTCCATTTTCCTGCTATGAATGGGAAAGAGCTCCATTAACAAATGTCTGCCCATATTTCTTGATGACACCAATTGACGTCTCAGAGCTGAATTTTGTGTGATTTGCAAATAAAGTTAAAGAATACAATGTAATAGTTTTGACATATTAAATATTTTAGAAGAATTCGTGTCTATTCTATCTAAAATACATGCATAAAGTAAAATTTTATTAAAAACAATAACAAAATAAAACTAATTATAGGGGAGTTAAGGAGAACCTAAATAGAGTCTTACTTATAATAATGGAATGCATACATAGAATGGAGACATACAATAACTATTACAAAGTGGCAGAAGTTCAAAAGGGAGAAAGGTGAGAAAGGGGTCCTGAGGTCAAGAAGGGATGTGACTCATGAACTGCCACTCTCCTGTTCCGTTCATGCTCCACCATCATATTTTAACATGACCTTTTATCTTCAGATTATTTCTGAGACATTGGGCTAGACTGAAGAGTCACCAAATCTCAAAATTTGTGAAGTTTGTATCATTTTAGAAATTTCTCACTGTATTATGAAACAGTTTTACTAGAGGCACATTATTAAACTGTAATGAAAAATATTATTAATGAAACTACACAGGAATTCTCAAAGTTGTACCCTGTATTGACATTTTGACTGTAAATATATTTAGTATTAACATTATTCGACAAAAACCAATTTTGCAAAACATAGCATTTCCAATATATTCATAAATGATAAAATTGGTTTTGATGCCTAGCTAACATTTAGACAGAGTTTAAATTTATAGTTTCCACTCTTTTGGCATTTATTATAAAAGAGCAAGTATGAAACGTAAACAAATTCTTTTGTTGAAATGAACACTAATCTCATGGTGATGATTAAATTTGCTGTACTAGTCACAGGTACGTTTTGCAGAAATCAAAAAGGAAGAGTCAAAATGAAGGTAATCAGTTAAAATTTTTAAAAATCTGAGAAATTTTATTTTTTGGCATGTAATAGCTTTACTTAGTGTTATTAACTCTGATGGATAATGATGTAATCATTCCAATATTATTCAGATCTTATAGATTTGCATACTCTGAGATCAAAACATAGGCATCTATTTTTACTACTTCATTGTATAATTTACTATTATTTAATTTTCTTTCATATATTTTATGAAACCAGCATAAAAGGCATTCATTAGAATCAAACATGTTTACTTCAAGAGACACTCATCCAGGCCGTATGGTAAATTGTTCCAAAGTTGTTTTTTTGACATAGGTTCTCACATATAGCTTAAGTTTATCTTTGAGAATGTTAATATTTGCATTTATTCAAGAAATATTTATTGGCTAACTGTGTGCTAGACAATGCATTAGACACTGGGGATAAATCAGTGAATATTTAAAAAGAAAAGATTCTATTCTCAATCCTCTCATTGAATTTGCATTTTAGTGTGAGTTGGGGATATGAAGAGATGGTGAGGGAGACAATGTAAAATGAAACAAATAAATAAACAAAATACTTCCAAGTAATGATAAATGTGACAAGATAAAATGATGGTATAAAAGCAAATAATTGAGCAGGGCTACTACACAATTGAGTAAGGTCTTACTGAAGAAAATAAATTTAGGCTGCAATCTTAATAATGAGGATAAATCAATAACCTGAAGAGACAAAAGAAGAATATTCTAAATGAAATTTTACAGTAATTAAAATGTCCATGGGAAGAAAGAGATTTCGTTCGCTGGAGGAACGGAATAAAGGCCATGGGAGGAACATAATGAGTGAGGGACAGAGTGGTAGGGTGCCCAGTAATAGACAGCAGCATACTAAAGAAGGATTTGGGACTGGTCCAACCCGGAAGACAGGCAACAGCCCCTTATTGCCTGCACCTAGGGCGGAGGTGAACTGTCTTCCACACCTCTGCATATGCATAAACACCACCCTTGGCAAACTACTGCTGAGCAATACAGAGGTGCAAAATCTTGTCTTAAGGGTTAGAGCTGGTCCACATGTGTGCTTTATTTGGCCTGCATAATATTTTACCAAATAAATAGAAATATTTTTAATATTCAAAATTCAACTATTGTACATACAATTGTGGATTTCAAATTCCTCTTGCAAAATTAGATCATCACGCAACACTGACCCTACTTTTCTCCATGACAGTCATGCCATTTAGGTAGGGAAGTCACTTTTCATTTTGCCACAGAACCTACTAATCCATCCTGCCACAACTCTGTTCAGCTTCACTCATTTATATTCCTTCCTTCTCCCTGCAGGCTCTTGATTTTGTCATTCCATGGAGAAACTTTGTGTGCCTAGCTATGTCCAATTTTCTCCTTTCTAGAAGGATGCCAGTTAGATTAGATTAGGGGTCACTGTACTTCAGTATGGTCTCATTTTAACTCTATATTGACACCATTTGCAAATAAAGTCACATTATAGATCCTTTATAATGGCCATTGTTATTCTTTCTACCTGGTGACCATTTGTTCCTATATGAGTGTTACATTCAATCTGGAAACTGCAGCTATCTATCAATATATTAACTATAGTGGTTACTTGTTCAATAAATACTTGAACAATACTTGAACAAGTGGTTACTTGTTCAATAAATACCTTACTGTCATATATGAACGTATAACACTCACTCACAAGAGTAATTTTGAGGTATCCCAACTAGCATCCTCCAATGTCAAGTATGGTATGTCAGTTCTGAACAAGCCAAGCAATTGCCTTCAGCAAGTGAGAAAAACCTACAGGTTATGGAGATGACTTATAGTATGCCTTGTAAGCCAAAGCAGAATTGTTTTTCCTTAGGAAAAAGCAAAAGGCAAAATGGATGGTTAAAGAAAAGACAAAGCAGGGATTGGTGAAGAAGGAGGGATGAATACGCAGAGCACAGAGGATTTTTAGGGCAGTAAAATGATTTTGTATGATACTGTAATGGCAGATATGTGTCATGAGACATTTGTCAAACCCACAGAATGTACAACAGTGAACCCTAATGTCAACAGTGGACTTTGAGTGATAAGGATATGTTAATGTAGCTTTATTGATTGTGATGAATGTACAGCTCTGTAATAGTGGGGGAGGTTTGCATGTGTAGGGCAGGAAGTATATGAGGACTCTACACTTACTGCTTAGTTTGGCAGTGCACCTAAAACAGCTCTAAATAATTATTTTGAAAATAAAAATAGATAAATGCATATATACAAAGATCAAAATCAGACAAGTATTTTAAGCATAAGAACATAGTCATTTAGAATCTGACTTAGAGAAAAGAACCATCAGACTGGCACCTCCTTATATTGCTTCATCTGAAGCAATGTAAACAAGCTTACCTCTGACACTGCGTGGAAATAAACATGTCCAGAGTAGTCATCTGTAGGTATGGAGATGACCACAAATAGTAATAAAGCATTGAACAAGAAGTGAGGGACCTGAGTTCCAGTCCTGACTAGTCACGAACTGCCATCTTCTCCACAGTGCTTGTCTCTTAACCATTCTGAATCTGTTTCCTTGTCTAAAAACAAAGTACACAAAATGATCTTTAAGATGTTTTACAAAAAATTCAAATTTAAAATCTATGAATGAAAGTACACAGGCTTAAATGATTACGGGTATCATTATCAGTTGAAGATTCTGGATGGATTAGACAAGGGATGGTAATGGAGGTGCAAGTAGGGTAACGAGAAAATACGGCAGGCAGCATCTTCCACAGCTGCAGAGGAAAGAAAGTTTAAAGCAAAAAAGGACAGGGTTTAAATTCTCACACTCCAACCTACAATTTATGTGACCTCTGAGTAAGTTACTGACGGTTTCTGATTTTTAGTTTCTTCATCTATGAAATGTAGATAGTAAAACCTACCTCAGTGAGTTACTATTAGGGCATATGAGTGAATTTATAAAATAAATTCTAAATAATAGTAATATAGTAGATAATATGAATTGAATGCCTTCTATGTGACAACTGTTCTTGTAAATTTTTTTTAATTGTGAAGTTTTGCATTATGCACAGGAATAGAATAAAATAGCAACTATTATTGGTCCAGTAAACAAATGAGGGAATTGAAGGACAGATAGGTCATGTAACTTGTCCAAAGCCACAGGCTAATAAGTGGAAGAGTAAAGGTCAGGCTCTTGTGATTACTGTCTGTTTTTAACCAGGCTGACATAACCCTCTTTCCCTGAGTTCTCTTACATCTTCTTCTGTCCCATATGCTTTGGTATGAATGTTGGTGTACTGCCAAAACTCATATATTGCATCCTAATACCCAATGTAATGATATTTAGAGTCTGGACCTTGAGAAGGTTATTAGGTCACGAGTACTTTGCCCCCATGAATAGAATTAGTGCCCTTATCAAAAACGCTTGAGGGAGCCGATTTGCTCCTTCTGCCGTGTGAGGACACAGCAACAAGGCACCATCTTTGAAGCAGAGAGAGAGAGCTCTCACCAGACACTGAATCTGCTGGTGCCTCGATCTTGGAGGTTCCAAAGTCTAGAACTGTGAGCAATACGTATAAACTACTCAGCTTAAGGTATTTTGTTATATCAGTAGGAATGGACTAAGATGCTATCCTTCCTGAAACAACAGTTTAGGAAATTTACAGAACTTGTATATTGCAAATACACAACCCTTTTACTACTGTGACTAATTCTATCATATAGGATCCACTTTACACACTGTCCATCTTGTGAAAAAGAAAATATTACAATGTATACAATATTGTTTTGTAAATTATTACTTCAGTAGCATGAAGTCTTTGTGAACTTCCTGAAAAAGTGTGTTATAATCACAAATATTTGGTCCCTGCTTCCTGGCACAGAGCACCTAGAACCTTTGACATTTCCTGAATGAATGTCTTTTGCTTTTCATAAGGAGTCCCTTCTGATCACACCAGAGTTTATGAATATGATATAATTTAGGGTAGAGCCCCTGTATAGTTTCAGGATAAGAAACTAGGGGATGGTTGAGGCAGCTGGATATTAAGCTTTATATAAATCCTTGAACAATGAGTTTGAAGAGCTCCCAGGTCAGTGAATACATCAAGGTGTTGGGAGGTTGGCAAGCCTGGAAAAGGCATGGAAGCTTCACCCTTCCAGCAATATTAATTAACCATGCTACTAATAAATGGAAACCAGTAACTTTTCCTGAGCCCATACAATGTAGAACAGAAACTGGAGTGCTAGTAGAGACAGTTTTCTTTTGTTTTCTATGCTATAGCCCTATGTGGAGACTGGAGCTTATGGTGAAAACCTGTGAGCTTTTTTCGATTACAAACTACTGGTACTTTGGACTAAAACACTTCCCTTTGAATGCCATTTGCCAGTGCATTATTGGACATTAACCGAATTTACCTCTATGACTGGAGGACATAAAATGATCTTGAAACCTGAAAATGATTTTTTGGATAATGCTGAAGAAATTTCTATAATAACATGGAAACAGTTCATACAAAATCATGTTACCAGGAGGACACACAAACAAATACTCACCTCTGTTCCTCTAGGATCGACTTTGGAACTACAGGAGGAACTGCCAAACTTTTCCATCACTTAGACAGTACCTTATAAATAGCACTAGATTGACCAAAAATGAGCTGCATGGTGTGTAAACGGAAGTTCCAAGGTGAACAAACAACATCTTGTTTGGAAGGTTTCTACTCTGACCAAACATAGTAAAAACAATCAGGTTGGTAGGCTGAATTTCATGCTGGAAGTGATGGAAGAATTGAAGAGCTGCAAAAACTTTTATGTTTGGGTTTTTACTGACCTATCAGATGTGACCAATAGCCTGGATATATTGTCAGTCAGAAGGGCAATGGAACATTGGCCCACTGAAGGAATGCCCAGATGTGGGGCATAGCCCTGTGGAATTCACTATGGGCATTTGAGGGGTGCATTAAAGTAGGACAGATCAATGCCTACAGGAAAATCTCCTTTCCAGTTTTGGAAGGGGATTGGAACCACCAAGTGGATATTTTGTTGTACTTTCTTGAGTCCATGACATAGGTGGACCTTAGATGGTTGCAATAATTGCAAAGATAGGCTAAATCTAGTCATATTATTCTTGCATCCTCCAAAATGCCAAAGAGCAATGAGAACTATTCAGTTTGCCAACAAAAGAGACAAATATACACGCAGATTCCCTGGAGGAAGGTTCTGAACACAACTATCCAGTCAGATTCATTCTAGTATGTCTAAAGGGCTGCAAATGAGTCTTGGTAAGAATAAACACTGACTTTGGTATGGTCTTTGCTTATCTGGTGATAGACACAAATACTCAGAGTGCTATACAAAACTAGAATAGAAGATATTGCACCAAGTTGGAAGGCTGACCATTATTTCTTCAGACCAAGAAATATGCTACATAGATTATAATGTCCAACAATGGGCAGACAGATATATTCCTCAAGGTAATAGATTGATAGAGAATTGAGGCAAAAAAGAAACCTTGGTTTTCTAAAATGGGGAGAAATAAAAGCATAAAGGGGTAGCTTATACACCTTCGTGTGTGTTCACACTCAGCAAGAGTGGGGCTAAGAAAGAGTACCCAATAGATGTATTATCCCATTTTTCTGGTGTATCTGGGAAAGAAAAGGTGGGGAAGGATGCTGGCATGATTACAAGTTTTTTTAAGGTAAGAGATTGCTGGTATGATAAATATACTTATTTATTTATTTATTTTGCACATCACTTCAACTTTTTTGTTGTTGTTCCTACCTGATTCAGTGATCACAAGACCCAGGCTACAACTACAAGTGCAGGAAATAGGGATGACTCCAAGAAAGAAACTATGTTATTAAGCCTTTATGTCAGAATTCCAAAGTGCCACAGGAGATGAATTGTGCCTTCATTCCATCTGGCAAAATGGAGTTAAGTGCTAAGAAATTAGAATAAAATCCTAAGTACCCCAACAGACTTAACAGACCCTTTCTTGGCCCAGGAGACCACAGAGAAACCTTAAAAATTGAATTTCCAGCCATGAAAGGATGAGAGGTTGAATAAATCTTGATATACCTCCTCCCTTACTAACTGCCATTAAACTTTCTTTCCAAGAGTTAAGCAGAAACCAGCCCTTTTGAAAGACTTGCTCTACTACTGAATTCAACCAACTGCCTGATGCTGCTGTTGGACTGACCTCCCTTTGTTCAGGTTTTGACACAACTGACCAGCATTCCTTCCTGTTATGTGATCACTAACCAGAGTCTGGTTCGGGCTGGTTCACAGAGGTTGCAAACAGGGTGCCTCTGCATCCTCCATTTCACCTTTTAATATATAGAGCTCAAATTTACTTCATTTAAATGTTAAGTCATGACTCCAAAGTGAACATAAGATGTATGTAATATGCATGTTTGCTTATGACATATGCACTCACTCCTACTTCATAGATATTTATAGCTCCTCCTATAATCTGTTGAATATGTAAGCTGAACCATTGCATTCAGCATAAATTCCTGTCTCACCCTTCCTCCTTCAAAGTATCCACTTTTGATTTCAATCAGAGACTATACTTCTCAGCCTACTGGGTCAGCAGCCTGAAGGCAGCAACCCTTTATAAAAAAATAAAGCTCTCTTTTACAGATCTACAGATCTTGTGCTCTATAAGCCAACATATTAAATGTAGCTATACTGCCTAATAATCAAAGTGGCCCACTGGTTCTGTGTCTTTTGACCCTACTCTGGATGGATAGTAATGAACTCAGGGAAAGGTACTTGCTAGAGTAGGATTGCTGCCTGCAATCTAGACCAGTATAATGATTGTACCTAATGTTGTTTCCAAAGTTGGAAAAGTTTGGTTATAAATGGAGAAAATGAGAAATAGTAACTGAAAGTAGAGTAACAAATAAATGTGTTAAGTAATGAGAGAAATCCAATATTACCTCAACATCTTAGAAGAGCCCAGAACAAAAGATATTTTCTCTTAGCTCAATTCTGCCAGATGCGTGAAAAGATGAGGCAATATATTGCTGAGACCACTTCCTGCTTTGGGAACCCAATGAAATTAAATGAAAGCTTGCAAACCTGAATGGTCTTCCCTGGGAGACATTTCTATATGATATAATAATGAACTGGACTAATTACTAATAACCAAATGAGACTTTAATAATGTAACATCTTTTAATTGTTATTAGCCTTTGTCATAAAAGATCCATCGTCAAAAACCAGGGGTGGTATATGGCATAAGAAATGTATTTGCTCTTTGTCTCTGCCTCCTGGTACAAAACTTCTAAAACCCTTGAAATTTCCCGAGTGTTGGAAGTGTGTTTTGTTATTCATATAGAACCCCTTCTGATCACATCTGAGTTTATGCTATTGAAGTAACGTAGGTGAGGGCCTAGCTTCAGGATGGGGCTGGACATCATAAAGACTAAGTGACTAAATAGAGTATTGGAAATTTCAGCCTCACCCACCAATCTCCAGGAAGGGGAAGGAAGGTAGTGGCTGTAGATTAAGTTCCATAAAACTTTCTCGAATAAGATTTGATGAGCTTCTGGGTTGGTGAACACATCAGTGTGTTGGAAGTTGGCACACCCAGAAAGGATGAATCTTAGGAGGGGGTTATGGGAACCACAGATTTATAGCTGGTCAGTCAGAAGTACTAGTGACAACCTGAGACTTGGAACTGATGTCTGAAGTGAGGACAGTCTTGCAGGACTGAGCTCTTACTCTGTGGGGTCTGGATTAGCTCCAGGTAGTTGGTGTCAGAATTGAAGTGAATTATTGGAGACCAACTTGGTATGCAGAGAACTGGAGAATTGCTTGTTGGTGCTGGAAAACACCCCAGAAAAAGTAATGCAAACTTACTAGGTGATAGCATTTTCGAGTTGTAAAGAATTCTAGGAATCAGCTAAATCCAACTATTACTTAATGTAGATAAGGAAACCAAGGAAGAAACTGTAAAATGGCATGTCCAGGTTCATAAAAAAACGAAAAGGGTAATTTTTTTCCCAGACATTCGTCATGTTATTCTTAATATTTTTAATACAATCATCAATTGTAAAGACCGACATACTCTTGAATTGTATTATGTGTAACAAAGAAATCAATAAATGAGTCCAGAACATATGCCTTTAACATATTTGAAAAGAAGAGGTTCAGTGATCCTCTGGCTAGTAAAATAACCCATTCTTTCCAAATGTGCCATATTTTAATGATGATGAATACAATGGCAATATTCATTCTGTAGCTTAGAAAACAGAGAGGTAGTGCTGTGATTGTTCTCTGTTTCAATTCATATTTTTGCCCTTATTTTATTTCCCTGTGATTTTTATTAACTGAATCTCTCTTAGAGTCGTTTGAATGTGAATGTTCATTGAATACTTGAATTCAGGACAGTCACTGGTTGTATTCCTGTTGTCTTATTTATTTTTAAGTCGTAATTCTAGTACTGCATGTTTTTTATTTAATCAATAATCTGTCTCCTTTATAAGTGCTTTAAACATAAAATTAAAAGCATATACCTTTTTCAGGCTGACCTGAATAGTTACAAATATAACTGAATGTGTACAATTGCATTTTTTGCTTCCAGTATATTTACCTAAGAGGCTGAACAGCTGTCTCTCAAGCAAACAATGTAGTCTTTACCATCCCGACACAAGAGTATTACATTCTTTAAAGGGAACTCTAATAGGCACTAAATGTCAAAAATGCACTCGAAAACTCTTAAAAATTAAACTTGAACTAAAATAACCAAGGAAACCTAATATTAAGGCTTATGTCTCAGCGTAAAATAATTGACAACTCTACTCTACCCAGCTTATCTGCTAGAAAATTTTACTTGGAATTCCTAAGATATCTTCACCTTAAGTACTCCCTTAAGAAGCTTATTTAAATGAGTCCCTTTGTAGTTAAAAACCTATTTTCCTCTCCCTTACAATTAGAATAATATGTGATTGCATGGCAATGGCTACTCTGGCCATCCACACATTCCTTTGTGCTGGTATTGCTTACATTTCAGTTTTAAAACGTGCTTTTCTCCAATATGCTTTACTTTCAATAATTCCAAGTGCATTATTTTCTGGTGTGAAAAACCAGAATACATTATTAGAAGCCTTGCATTCTAAAGGGATGCAATTGATTCTTAGGAAAAAAGAGCCTCTATCCAACATACTTGAGCATAAGCAGGTATTATGCGCCACATTGCTTAGGACGGATGAAACCCAAAGAAACACCAATTTAGATGTATATCTAAAGACTACAGTGATGGTTTCCCGGTAAGTATGCATAGAAAATAAAATGCAAATAAATACAGCATTTAGGGCTGCCACTACAGAGGCAGGTGTGGGAAGATAGCCAAGCTTTTTCTTAACTAAAGTTTTATACTTTGCTCCAGTTAGTCAATTTAACATTCTTGAAAAGGCATAATGTATATAGTGAGCTAGTATTTAAACAGTGAGAGCAGCTTAACATTCAGATTCTGCAAACTGTCTGACAGTCTTTTTGGAAAAATCTCTGAAGACTAGGTGGTATCTTTAATTGTGAACAAGTAAACATTTGTCTGGATCCTGTGAACAATTCAACAGATGAAATGCGACAGAAGTTTTCTCTGCAGGTGGGTTAACAGCTAATGCCAAATACCTCTCCATCTTCACATCTTAGAAAAAGCCTTATAGCAGATAGGTTGAAGAATTTTTTTTCTGTCACCAGTCTCCAAGACCTGAAAACATCTTTCTCATAAAAAAAAAAAAATGTGATGCATGCCAAAGTCTAGGCCCTCACATTCTCTAAGAAACAAAGCTTTTGATCCTTTGAAACAATACCATTTCATTTTATAAGATGTATTTAAACTGTCTCCTATCTTACTTCTCTGAAGCTGAAATCATTGGAAAGATTAGCCCTCTAAATTTAATTGCCTATAATTTTGCTATCAAGATGGCCCATCGAAGCACTCTACAAACAGAGGAGTGAATGAAAATGAGAGACAAGTGTCTAGCTATCTGCAAAACTAAGTTGAGCACTAAATTAGAATCACCCTGTTTTTGCTTTGTCTGTATCGCCTTTATTTGCATCTTGTGTACATACCACCCACAAAATGCATATCTTTCTTTCCTGCATCTCTCTACCTTTTTAACATTATGCTAAATGATGATACCAGGATGTATCTCTCGGGCTAACTTGCAATCAGATTGATGCTAAAGAATCAAATCCCAACTGTAGGAAATGAACAAATTTTAGAGATATTGTGATTTAAAGATCTATAAATGTGTAGTTGAAGGGAGGAGGCCAAGTACACATGAGAACAAAATGATAACCTTTAATTGATATATGGTTATTTAAAGACATCTCTGTGACTTTTCAGTCTCAATAAAATGAATGATTAATTCTGTAATTTCTCCTACCTCAACCATAATTAGCTTCATATCATATTTCTGTATAACAACTTGCTCAATTTTTACCTTTTTGTTTTTTGAGATGAAGTCTCAGTCTGTCACCCAGGTTGGAGTGTAGTACGCAGTCTCAGCTCAATGCAACCTCTGCCTCTTGGGTTCAAGCGATTTTCCTGCCTCTTCCTCCCGAGTAGCTGCGATTACAGGCACCTGCCACTAGGCCAGACTAATTTTTGCATTTTTACTAGACAGGTTTCCTCATGTAGGCCAGGCTGGTCTTGACATCCTGATCTCAAGTGATCCACCCACCTCAGACTCCCAAATTGCTGGGATTACAGATGTGAGCCACCGCACCTGGCCAATTTTCACTTTGCTTCAAAAACCACTGCTCCTCTTGTTTCGTAAGATATTGTCCTTCCTCATGGCCGGGCGCGGTGGCTCACGCCTGTAATCCCAGCACTTTGGGAGGCCAAGGCGGGTGGATCAGAAGGTCAGGAGATCGAGACCACCCTGGCCAACATGGTGAAACCCCGTCTCTACTAAAAATACAAAAATTAGCTGGGCATGGTGGCGTGCGCCTGTAACCCCAGCTACTCAGGAGGCTGAGGCAGGAGAATTGCTTGAACCCAGGAGGCGGAGGTTGCGGTGAGCCGAGATCGCGCCATTGCACTCCAGTCTGGCACCTGGTGACGGAGCGAGACTCTGTCTCAAAAAAAAAAATAAATAAATAAAAATAAAGATATTGTCCTTCCTCTTTCAATAGGTGTAACTTCAAATAATGATGTTATCATAAGACTGTAACAGGTAAGATAGGAAATATTTTGCTATAGTATGTTGTCCTGTGATTCATGAGCCTCTTCCACTCAAGAAATTAATGTCGGCGTTGGCCCAGGTTAGACTAGGACTGCCTGACCACCTGTGGTATGGTCTTTCTGAAGTTGTGTTTTTTACTAAACTGAATGATGAGGCACAAAATAGAGGTGAACGCATGTAGTAATTTTCCAAGTATGAAAATTTAGGAAGTTTATGGTTTTATGAGCTTGCTGGGCTTAGATGATCGATGAGCATTTCAAAAAGCTGGGCAACTTTAATTCAAATATTCTAATTCAATTTTAGTCTCTGCAATACAGAGATCTGCGTCTTTTTGAATCCTTAAGAGAATGAAAATGGATGGAATAATGATGTACTACTTTGAGATGTTACTAAAATCAAAGAAAGAAGATTTGCTGCTCCTTTTTCTATTTCCTCACGTTTTGCATTCACAGAATGTGAAAGTAATATAGATATTACAAAATATTAGATGATGCATAGGGACTTCCTAGAAATTTCTTGGACACAGATGTAGATCACATGAAAGAGAAAATTTTTTAAATGTGAAGAACATTTTCTGTATATATCGCTGTGTGTAGATGGGTGTGATTTTAGATGTATAATTGTATATATATGTGTATATAATTTTTCAGTGAAAAATAAGAGAAATTAAAGCATGCAGGAAGATGGGATGCCATTTTTTTCAGAAGACTGTGGCTCCACCAATCACTCATGCCATTTTATGTGCATGTTTCCGCCTGTGGTGCTTGTCTCTGCCTGGACCAAAGGCACTTGTCACCCTTTGTGTTCTCTGGGAAGCAGATTCTGAGATGCAACTGGCATGCAGAATTCTTTTTATTCCCAGCTTTATTGGGGTATAATTGGCAAATAAAAATTGTACATATTGAAGGTATATGATGTAGTGTTTTGATACACACATATGGTGAAATGATTATCACAATATCACAGTCAAACTAATTTGCATATCTATCACCTCACGTGTTACTTTTTTTGGGGGGTTACGAATACTTACAATCTGCTCCCTTAGCAAATTTCAAGTACACAATACGTTGTTATGAACTATTTGTGCCGTGCTGCACATTAGATCTTCAAAGTGTATTCATCTCACAACTGAAATTTCGTACGCTTGGGCCAACCTTTCCCCATTCCCTCTACCCCGCCGAACCTACACTTCCAAACCCTGGTAACCACCCTTCTAATCCTGTTTCTATTTGTTTGACTTTTTTAGATTCCACATAAGATTGTTATTAGAGAGTGTTCTTGGGCTTAAAACCTATGGAAGGGGCCAGGCACAGTGGCTCACACCTGTAATCTCAGCACTTTCAGTGGCTGAGGCGTGTGGATCACGAGGTTAGGAGTTCAAGACTAGCCTGACCAACATGGTGAAACCCTCTCTCTACTAAAAGCACAATTAGCCAGGCGTGGTGGGAGAGCCTGTAGTCCCAGCTACTCAGGAGACTGAGACAGGAGAATGACTTCAACGTGGGAGACGGAGGTTGCAGTGAGCTGAGATTATGCCTTTGCACTCCAGCCTAGGCAACAGAGACTCCATCTCAGAAAACAAACAAACAAACACACAAACAAAACCTATGGAAGGGAGAAAATGTAAGCAGGATTAGATATAGAGAGAAATTGATTAGTGATTCAGTCTCAACAAAGTTGTCAGCCAACCCCACAGAAAGTTCTTCAGCTGGACCAGATCTTCAGAATTGTCCCAGTTAAGGGTGAGAGGTCTGAACATTTATACCTTGATATTGATCAGTCACTGGGGATGGGTTACCCCAGAAAGAGGCATGCATTTAGCTGAAGTTGTTTGTTTATTGTTTTAATTGAATTGTCAGCTGAGGACCCTCTTACTGAACTCCCTGCGGTGGGGGCAGCAAGTCTTACCTTACTCAAGGGGAGAGGGAGTGATTCCTGGCATTTACCAAGTACTTCTTGTTTTATACAATGTAAATTTCTATAAATATCCTAGGAATCAGAGTAAAATATTATATCTATAAAGGCTCCCCTGATTTCTCATGTGGGATTGGCTGTCTCTTTTTCTATGCAGTTACTGAATCATGTACGATCATACATCATGAACTTTTAAAAACTGTATTACCATCTTTTTTTTAATATTGGTGTTTCCTACTTACACTCTAAACTGTTTGAAGACAAGGCACTATGTCTTACTCAACTTTGTATTTTATCAGCTGGCATAGGGCCAAGTACATACAAGTGTTCAATAAAAAGAAAGATACATGAACAAATAGCAACAAAGAATTCTGAATATGTTAGTCCTTACTGAAAAGAAATTAAAATAGAACATTAAGAAAATCCCACAGAATAAAGGGGGAAAGTTTGTCCTTTGAAAATAGCATACATTGACGAGAAGGAGCAGCCCACACTGTGTAGTGGCTGTTAAATATCCTGTAGAGTATCGTAATGATACATTTGATTAAATTGAGCAAAGAGTCAATCAATGACTAGTATATGCCAGGTAGTGTAGTAAGGAATGTGGAATCATAAATATTTTTAAAAGTGGCATAATAGTGTCTATCCTCTGATGAGAGAAATAAAGCAAGGGACAAATTAAAAGGGGATAGGTTTTACACAACTCTCATTAAAAAAAATACAATTTTTTTCATGGGAAAGAGTTCAAAGAATGAGATAATATAACCAATTAGAAAAATTAGAACAAACTTCATGAAGGTTATGGCATTAGAACTTGGTCTTGAATTTTTACAAGTGAATGTGATCAGTTTGGACATGTGTCTCGTTCAGGGGCTCTGAAAAGCAGTGCCAAGAGGGACTTAAATGTGGGAAAGATTTGTAGGACAAAATATCTGTGAGGACTACAGGGAAATGTAGCAGGAATAGGCAGGGAGAGACCATAGGAATTAATGCAGGCAGGTAGAAGAATTGAGTAAGAAGAGTCTCAGAAAATGTTAGCATGTTAACAGGCTGACGGGGAATCCTCGGAGCAAAGAATGTACATTCCAAGACCGCCACCATCAGTCATTGGCTGGGAGCAGCCCAGGAAGGACATGGCCCTGGTATGAATGTTGTGCTGGATCACAAAGAAGAGGCAGCTGGAGGCTGTCAGCATCCCTCACTGTGAGCTCTCTCTTGAAGTAAGATTTGAGTAGTGCATGCCTATGGATGTCACAGGTGACAAAAGGAAACATTTTAGGAGAAGAAATATGTAGCTTAAGTCATGAGGATATGCAGCTGGAATCTTTGGCTGATAAATATCACCGTGACCTGTAAGCTGCCAGTAGCCTCTACGCTAAGCAGTAATGGCAAACAATATTCTAAGTGCCATTGCTATTATATTTTCTTGTTTTTGTTTTGTCAGTTTGTTAATATTTTCCTTTTTTCTCTTGCACCAAGAACATAGCCACGTGCTCAACAGCCATCATGGCTTTCTAATGTTGGTTGAAAAAAATACAAAGGCCAAGATTAGCTTTTTCTCACCAATGGTACTCAATTATCATGCATTATCACTTTCTTATCTCTCTAATTCATCATGCTATGCCTTTCTCACAAAGAATGTGAGCCTTTCAGTCAGTTTTAATACATGCTGTTTTCTAACATAAAGTGTTTTCAGTGCCAAAAATATTCTAAAATTATTCACATATGGGTATGTTGGTAAAATATCTGTTGCCACATCTCAGCTCTAGTATTTAACAACCTTCTACAGAAAATCAGATTTTGACAGGTGGTTTATGAGTTCACTTCTAAAGAGGTGCTTTCCCTGAAAGACAACAAGAAGCACATGGCAGGACATCCTGAATACCCTTTGTAAAAATGTTCTGGCAATAACATATTTGTATAATTTAAAAGTATCCCTGGTGACTGTGGCAACCTGACCAAGGGCAGGTGCTGGGCTTCAATTGGTTATTTCTTTCCGCTTCCTCTGAATATATGCTCCATGTTCTTAAAGCTGTGAAAATTTTCTCAAAGTGCTGTGATGACCAATTGTATTAATGGAATGAGAGACTTTGCTCCAATAACAGCATCCTGCATGTCAAAGACTAACTTCTTTGCTCACCCTCTTGATTTTCTGTCAGCAGTGCAGCATGCTTCAGGGGCCAGATACACATTGCCTTCACATTTTTACTTAAAGAATTGGAGAATTCTGTACTGCACATCTCTCAAGCAAAATCAACAGGAGGCGTGAACAAAGCCAGTGATTTCTAACACCGTATTCTATGGTACCAGGTGATGGCCCAGAGCATGCAAAAGGGGAAAACGAATGGATGGGTCAGAAATTCCTACAGAAAAAAAATGAGTGCTGGAGTAGAAAGTGCTATGTGGTGTGGCACATAATCTGTAACCACCAGGTTTAAGATCTGGGTCCTCA
Source organism: Alouatta palliata (assembly GCA_004027835.1). Classification (NCBI taxonomy): domain Eukaryota; kingdom Metazoa; phylum Chordata; class Mammalia; order Primates; family Atelidae; genus Alouatta; species Alouatta palliata. Next base: position 40,216 of record PVKV010013628.1, read on the forward strand.
CTGAGCATTGTAACATGTCTCCTGAGTTTTCCTGATACAAAGGTCAGGCAGAAAAAAACTTAGGGTGAACTGGAGATGGTAGAGTAGGAAGAGTTGTATGAAAGACTAAAGAGAAGGTTGCCAATATCAAACATTCTTCTGACACTGGCATCTTAGAAATGAACAACTTGTATGATAACGAGCATATGGGGTAGGGATAGGAAATGAAAGAATGAGATGGCCTTTAAACAGTCTGTATCTTGTATTCCTTTAATTTATATCAAGACTTTTCGTCTCTATGTGTTTCGTTTTTAATTTTATTCTTAGCTATGCTTATCTGCCATTATTTTTCATCAGAAAGGGGAATTCCAGAACCACATACTGAAATTATAGTTAATACTGGAAAAAAGGACAATATTTAACAGTCAGTATATACTATATAGTATCAGAGATTGAAATTCTGTTCTTTTTCATGAACAATTTTCACTGTCTAAGAGAAAACAGATCTCCCTTCTACTGGGACTTGAACTAAAGACTTTGAAATCTCAAGGCACTTGCTTCTTTCCAGGGCCTCAAAACAGTTTACTTGGAATAAATGAATCTCTGATTAATGTAATTTATATTAGAAACAGCACAGATGTGTCCTGAATTTCTAGGAGAAAGATGAATCACCATTCATTGTCTATCATAAATTCTTCATTATTTCGGCCCTCACACTGAAGAGAGCAAGGCCTTTGCTCACTGAAAAGAAAAGTCCTGCTAACTGTGTGGCATACTATCAGATTTGGGCCAAGGTAAACTGCTGATTATCCTGACTTTCTAAAGAGAACTCACAATCTGATTTCCATGCTTCTTTACCCTGTCTTGTCCTCACCCATGAAAATAATTTTGACAGAACAAAGAACTAAAACTAAATGGATTGAAGTTTTAGTTATCTTTTCTCATTTTATATATCCTCTTAAGTTTTGTATATGTTCTTCCATATTTTGCCTTTCTGTTCAAATATCTTTTCTGAGTGGCCTTTGCCATTTGGAGTACTATTATGTGGACTCTAGAAAATAAAGTCCTATACCACAAAAGATTCAAATTGGAAATATTTTGGAATATATAGTTCTTCTCTTATTAATCACACACTTAGAGTTCCATACAACTTAATAATTTGCCACCACCACCTTCACTGCCATTACCATCACCTCTCAAAATTTCTCTATAATCATTTACTCCTTTGTATAATTTTTAACTTGTTCACACTTCTGAACTCTCAAGACTCTTGTACCAAACTGACAAACTGATTTTTCATTGAAAAACAAATATATAGCCCTGTCCTTTGCAATTCTGTTTCTGATTGTATATATACTCTATAGAAAAATAGCTCTAGAATTAAAGAATATTAAGATATTCTTTACTAGCAAAATGTTTTCATCTCTAATTATGATATATAACAATTAGATATTATGAAAGCGATACATTTCTTCTAAAGTAGAGGTCCTGTTTAATATTGACCTAGAAAGAGCACTGGAGGAAATGGCAATGGACTCAGTCAGCACCATAACAAAGGGACCAAATGCCAGAAGATTCAGATGAAGAAGAGGTCAGTTCCAGTTGGAGAGATCAAGAAAAGCTCCTTGAAGGAGCTGTATTTTGGTTTGGTCATTGAAGCATGGATAGAACTTGGTCAGCTTCAAGCTGCTAGATGCTGCCCAGGGAATGGTAGTTGGGGACAAGTGAGCACAAGAGCAAACACGGAAGCAGAGTGGTGAGGAAAGTTAACCAACATTTCCATTCAGAAAGTGCAAACGAATAAATGAGTCCAAGGTGCTATAATCTACAAGTGTGTTTTTGAGATTGCAGACAGCTCATTCACCATTTTGAGCTAAAATGGAATTAAGTTGCATGGTCTAAGAAACTCATCGTTTCATTCTTTCTTTCAGAATCTTTTTCTCTTTTAGAAGATGTTTTAGAATTTCATTAATTTATGAACATGAATATTATTATTTAAAGCCATTTACTTATTTATTTCTTGACATTAAGTATTGAATATCTAATGTGTGTTTGATACATCTTAATAGACATATGCCTGGAGAAATACTTGAAAATAGTTGTTTAAGTAACTTAAATAATTATACTTCAAACTATTCTTTATAAAATAATGGTCCTATACTTCTTGCATAATTTTGTTATCACTGAAAAATTTTTGTTGGTGAAATCAAAATATAATGTTTGGTATTGGATAACTCTATTTTAAGTTTCTCAATTCTCTAGAGACTTTTTCTTCATATTGTCATTTTGTTAATCAAGATTTTATAAAACTCTATACCTGATCATTCCAATATCTGGATGAGCTGTAGGTCTATTTGTTTCTATTGTTTAACTTTTTGGTTTTCTTGCTTTCCTATTACATTTTACTTGAATTCTGAGTATACTTTATCAGAAATTACAGAAATGCTGATCAATGTATGTTCTTCCAGAAAAGTTATACTCCCTTTTTTTTTTTTAATGACCAAAAGTTAAAATAGAGAAAATTAGAGTAATTTTCATCTGGAACTGAGGAAATTTTGAAACTTGAGAAATTTTCTATTTCCTGTTTAACATCTATCATAGATCTCTAACTGAAACTTTGAGATATATATATATATATATATATATATATATATATATATATAATTTTTTTATTACACTTTAAGTTCTGGGGTTACATGTGCAGATCGTGCAGGTTTGTTACATAGGTATACACATGCCATGGTGGTGGTTTGCTGTGTGTGTGTGTGTGTGTGTGTATATATATATATATATATATTTTTTTTTTTTTTTTTTTTTTTCCCACAGTACTTCTCTCATGGATCTTAAACCTCACCACTTTCCTAGGGGCTGCCCAGCATTGTGAAGACTGTCAAAAGCCTCACTTGGCTTCTGAGCAACTCTGCTGCTTTGTTCGGCTTTCCTCTTGCTCCTCTGACAAATCTTCAAATGTCTTGAAAGGAAAGGCACTATATAATCTCAGTGTGTTTCCTGTTTCTCCTGAACTTCGGCCCCTCAAAACTGGCTGTTTGGGAACACGGATTACCAAATTTCGCCTCTCCAGTAATATGACTGCTAAAAACTTGGCTTGGTTTTCTAGTCCCTTAGTTATTGCTTTCTGCTTAGCTTTTTTGACTTTCTGGTCTTACGTTATCATTTATGAAGAAACATTTTGAGGCAAAACAGCACCATAATGTGCTTCCCTACTTGTGTTACTTTGTTCAGGCTGCCTTAAGAACGTACCGTATACTTGCTAGCTGAATGAAAGTTTGTTATCTTACAGTTCTGGGGTATAGTGGTCTAAGATCAAGTAAGTGTGGCAGGATTGATTTCTCCTGAGAGTCGTGAGGGAATGATGCAGGGCAAGCAAGCCCCAAAACTGAGACTTAGTTTGGGAGCGTTCTTGGCTGTGTTCTGGAAAGAATTCAAGGGTGAGCCAGTGGTGTTTGACGGCAACCTTTACTGAAGCTGCAGCGTTCAGCGGCAACAGAGGTACTGCCCCTTGTGGCGTAGGGCTCCTCCACGGGCAGTGTGCCCAGAGTAGCAGCTCTGGGCCAGTTCTGCAGCCATGTTTATACCCACTTTTAATTACATGCAAATTAAAGGACAAGTTATTTAGAATTTTTCAAAATAATGGTGTCATTTTTGGGTCATTGCCATGGAAAGCGTCAATACCTCCTGGGTGTTGCCATGGCAATGGTAAACTGACATGACACTGATGGGCATGTGTTATGGAGAGGTGCTTTTGCCTCTTGCCGGCTAGTCTTCAGTCTGCTATGGAGTCAAGTCTCTGGCCCTACCACGGGAAGAATCTGTTTCAGGCCTCTCTCATAACTTCCGGTTATTTTCTGGCAATCTGATATTCCTTGGCTTATGAAAGCATCACTCCAATATCTGCCTTCATTTTCACATGACATTCTCCCCATGTGTGTCTGTTTTTAAATTTCCCTTCTTGTTTCTAAATATCCCTTTAAGGACAACAGTTATATCGGGCTAGGTACCCCTCTTATTCTCAAAGTAATTCATCTGAATTTAATTACATTTGCAATGACTCTATTTTCAAATCAGTTCATATTGGGAAGTACTGAGGGTTCAGACTTTAACACATGAATTGAGGGGACATAGTTCAACCTCTGAACTACCCTCAGAGCTCTATAATTGTCAAGGCCTGTCTCCTTGGGTAGGTTTCTACAGTCTTCAGACAGATGTTTTGCATTTTTTCCAACTTTTCAAATTGCTATTGACAGTGTGATTGATCTGATACCAGCTGGTCAATAATGATCAAAAATGGAGTCTCAGGTTTGTTCTGAAATTGGTAATGAGTCATAAAAGTATCATGCCCTCAAGCTTCTCTGCAATAATTTGACTAACCAAGGGTGGGAACAAAATTGAGAATGTCTGTCCTAATGCCTCATTAGTTTCCATTTTACTTAATAATCTTTCAATCACTTTTGAATTTGACTTATCTAAGTTACTTTGAAGGCCATAGATGAAAGCGTTACACAAAAATCAAAGAGAAAGGAGGATGGCTAAAATGGCATTTAAGAGGGTCCAGATCTGTGCAGCTGTAGAAAAAAGACACGTTGATCAGTTATTAGTGAAGGCTAAACGTTAAGGCTATAGAGTGAGTGACAGTTTTAAAGTTTTCCAAAATTCACCTAGGAACTTGTATCACTAAAGATTTTGAAGTAGTTTCCAGTTTTTAATCGCAACAGCAATAGCAGTAAGCAGTGTCAGTTGAAGTACATAAAACAAAAACAAAATTTCCGCCACCCAGTAAAAAGTTTCATTTTACATTCTAAAACAGCATTACTATGGGTATCATAGATAAGTGATAGCAGCATTGGATTTACCTGTTTCCTTATTTTTCATGTTTTGTTTGCATATATCAGTTCAGAGCTTTTTGATTTGTTATATTCAAGGGAAGTCATGAGAATATCACCATATTTTATTTCCTCATAACACATTTTTTTTATCTCTTGTGAAAATTGATCCATATGTTTTTCAAGAGGTAGCCCAACTCTTGTAATATCAATGCTTGATATATGTTACATCCTTTCCCAATTTTTTCATATAGGATGTGTTTGCTTTTTTGAAGACTCTATATTCGCTTGATTTATTGCTGCTTCATATTCAACAAAATTGTATATTGAGGGGCTCAAGCAGTCATTTTTTTTCTTTTTTTAATCACAGATGCTGACTTCAAAATCTATAGTGTTTTCGCTGAGTAAAATCCTGGGTGATTTTCTTTTCACACTATGGTTTAACATATAGGAATAATGCATATTCCACAGACTTCTTATAAATATTAAAGGAGATAAGTAAATTTCTTAGAATGCCTCGTACATGTTAAATGACCAAACAATGAGAGTTATTATTAATGAACAGAAATAGCTCAAACCCACATTTCCTACTGCACTGAAGAATGAATTCTCTATTTGAGACACATATGCTTTCTCAGTCTCCAAATACACACAGACATACACACACACACACAAAATCAGACTATATATGCATAGATGCATTTAAAAATATATACATGCACATGTATATGTATTCATACATAAATGTATATGTGCACTTACCTATATATGTATGTGAGTAAATATGTGTATATTTTTTAAAAATTTTATTAAATTTAATTGTATTAGGGAAAAAAAATCACAAAACATTTATCTTGCCAAAAAGTTAAAGATTTTAATGTGGTCTAAAATGATATAAAGAAAAGCAGAATTGTTAAAGCTTTAAGGAGAGAAATGTGAATGAAAGCAGGGTAAGAAATGTAATACTGAGAGAATGTTTTATAAGAAAGTCTTCACTGACTTTATTGTGATTCATTTTTTATTAAAGTATAGATTTTTAAATGTTTTATTATTGCTAATATTTGGTATACCATCAGTGATGAATTCTTTAAAGGTTATTCTTGTTTTATTCAGCATTATTTTTAGAGATCTGCTGAATCCTGAAATATTTTATTTCTATCTTCCTTTATTCCAAAAAAATAAATTGGAGGCAAGAATCCTTTGATATAATAACAGAGAATGGACTGAGTATTGATTAATAAATCTCCTAGGAACCTATTTTAAAATTAAAGCCTTTTAATATACAGCAGAATGAATTTAAATGAGGGCAATGAGTGAGAACCACAAATAATTTCTTGCCTATGACAATTATTTTATAAAGATATTACTGAGGAATGTTATTAAACACAGTCATATACTTATTCATCATTGATACATTTTAGATTCTTATGAGTCTATAATTTAAAATACTGGTTCTAAATAGCTTTGATATGGTATTCTAACTTATTTAGAGAAGAAAAAAATAGACATAATGAAGCATGCTTATCAGCTAAATATATTTTCATTGACCACGTTTCTACAAAAAATACAAAAATTAGCCCAGTATAGTGTTGAATGCCTGCAGTACCAGCTACTTGAGAGGCTGAGGTGGGAGGATTGCTTGAGCCCAGGAGGTCGGTGTTTCAGTGAGCTGTGACTGCACCACTGCACTCCAGCTTAGGCAACATAGTGAGACCCTGTCTTGAAAAGAAAAACCAATTATTGTTAGCCATACTGCTATGTAATTAATCACAAAGAGAATAGACAGGGAATTCTATCTTTTGTCAAAAGCCATGTCCTCATCTAGTCATAAGAAGAAAAGGAAAAACTAGATGTTGATCATACTTGGAGGTATCTCTTAAAATTATCTGTATCATGTTATAAACTTTGTACAAAAACATTTACCCTTTTGGAAAAATTAATCATGTATCTCATTAGTATGGTAGCCAGCCTTATGAGGTAAAGTCTTCTAGTTAAAGACATAAAGTGTAACATTAGAATGTGTGATTGTTAATTTTAGGTGTCAACTTGATTGGCTCACACAGCATGCCCTGATATTTGGCTCTCATTATTTCTGGGTGTGTCTGTGAAGGTGTTTCGAGATGAGATTAGCATCTGAGATCTGTGCACTCAGTAAAGCATATTGCCCTCCCCAATATGGGTGAGCATCATCCAATCTGTTGAGGGCCTGAATACAATAAAAAGCAAAAAAAAAAAAAAAAAAAAATCATAATTCGCCCCTTATTCTTTCTGCCTATGTGTTGAACTGAAACATTTTACTTTTCCTGACCTTGGACTAAAACTTTGTTCTCAAGCCTTCGTATTGGGACTAAACTGCACAGTTGGCTTTCCTGGGTCTCCAGTTTACAGATGGTAGATTGTGAGACTTGTGTCTATAATTCTGTAAGCCAGTTCCTTGTAATAAATCTCTCATTTTCACTCTGACTCTCCTTTATTGGTTCTTTTTCTCTGGAGAACCCTGAGTAATATATACAAATGCCCAAACTATCTAAGATGTTGATAAATAAATGTACAGCTCCTTGACTAGATCTGTCAGACTATAACATAGAGAAATTTGTATAAAATTTAATGTCTATGGCAACATCAAAAACATATATCGGCCGGGCGCGGTGGCTCACGCCTGTAATCCCAATACTTTGGGAGGCCAAGGCGGGTGGATCACGAGGTCAAGAGATCAAGACCATCCTGGTCAACATGGTGAAACCCTGTCTCTACTAAAAATACAAAAATTAGCTGGGCATGGTGGCACGTGCCTGTAGTCCCAGCTACTCGGGAGGCTGAGGCAGGAGAATTGCTTGAACCTGGGAGGCGGAGGTTGCAGTGAGCCGAGATTGTGCCATTGCACTCCAGCCTGGGTAGCAAGAGTGAAACTCCATCTGAAAAAACAAAAACAAACAAACAAAAAACATATTATTTGATAAACAGCTTCATTACTGGTCTAAGACCAGCTTTTATGCTGGAAGTGCTGAAAGAAAATGAGTAGATTCAGCTCAGGACGAGTGGTGTCAACATAAAGAAAAAAAAGGAAGCAACAAATTTGTTCTTCAATTGAAACATAGTCAATATGTTATTAGTGGATCCAGATGGAATCTATCACTCCTGACTGGTGAAAACAGCTGATTGACAACAAAGATCTTTTACGCTGTATCGATTTTATTTTTTTTCCTATTGATTTCCTATTATAGAAAAAACATATTGTCTCTTATGCATTCCTCCTCTTCCCACATCATCTCAATTCAGTTGTTTGAAACAGTAATCAATGTATGTGTTATTGTAACCTATAGCCAAGTAATGTCTGTAATTACTATTTTCTTTGAATTAATAATTGCCTAATATTTTTATTTGCCATTTTTGATTTATATAATTTCCTGCATGAACCAATTATTTGGAATATATTTATTCCTTTTGTTTATTATAAAGACCTCTGCCTTGGAGCATTTCTTCTTTCATAATCTAATCAGGATCTTAATTCTGTAGACATCTATTATAGTAAGAATCTTTTTCTGTGTTCTGTTATGTTTTCTATACTTCATCATAGATCCATTTCTCCCTGTTTCTTAGTCTACATATTTGCTATGGCAGTGGCCCTTCTCTATTAGCTTTCTGAGAAGATATGCAAGAGACAGGAAAGCTTTCAGTCTTTTCCTCTCTGACCATTTATTATACTCTCCTATGTGTTTGTAGTTTGACCATTTATCAAATCCTATTTAGAAAAGTTTCAGGCTATTGTTCTACTGTCCTCTAGTATTTGAAATTGCTATTGAGCAGTCATATTTCACTGTGATTCCTGCTTTTTGAAATGTACTTTTTCTCCACTGATACTTTTATTAATGTTCCATTTACCCTCTGTACCCTAAAATTTTATCACAATAGCTATTGGAAATGTTTATTCATTGTGCTCTCATTAAGACATCTCACATGGAAAAATAAACTTTACATGTATGATAATTTTTCTCATAGTATCTTTGGTAATTTTTCTCTCCAATAGCTTTTTTTTTTTTTCCCTGGAATACTTACTTTTCAGATATTGGACGCAGTAGACTGATTCACAGTTTTTAAATCTTGTCTTTGTTAATCTCTTTACTTCCTATGAAATTTCTTTAATTATATCTCCCAACCATTTTATGTTTTAGCTATCATACTTTTAATTTCCAAAGGCTTTCCTTATTCTCTAATTGTTCCTTTATTCTAACATTGTGATTTTGTTTCAAGGTCGGTCGGTCTATCTATTTATCTATCTATCTATCTATCTATCTATCTATCTATCTATATCTGTCTATCTATCTATTTTTTTTGAGATGTAGTCTTGCTCTGTCGCCAGGCAGTAGTACAGTGGCATGGTCTCAGCTCACTGCAACCTCTGCCTCCTGGGTTCAAGAGATTCCCCTGCCTCAGCCTCCCGCGTAGCCAAGATTACAGGTGTGTGGCACCACATCCAGCTAATTTTTTGTATTTTAGTAGAGACAGGGTTTCACCATGTTGGCTAGGACAGTCTCGATTTCCTGACCTCATGATCCGCCCAGCTAGGCCTCCCAAAGTGCTGGAATTACAGGTGTGAGTCACCACGCCCTGCCTCAATATATATTCTGTTATCTTACAGAGAATGTGAGTTAGGCTTTCCATGCAGAGGGTTTTCTAAAAATTTCTCATATTGTCTGTTTTCTCTAAGTTTCCATTATATGTTTATTAGTTTTGACCTCCAATCTCCTGCTATAAGCTTTCCATAAATGTCTGTTGATTCCTGGCTATATATTCCCATTTAGGAGTAAGTAACTGAAAAGTTAATTTGAAGGTCTTTTTGAATAGGCATGGCTTATCAACTTCTGGGGTTACTGAGGGTGATTAGTCTGGCAGTGAGATACATTTTGTACTTGGGGGACTTCAAATTTTATCGTGTCTCAAAGTGAGACACTTTGGTTTCTTCACAAATAAGAGTTCTCTTCTCTCCTGCCTGCATGGTTGTAAGCTTTGTTTCTGACTTTTTGTATAATGGTAAAGAGGGTGAAAACAAAAGGGGTCACACTAGTTAATATGCTGATCTTCTCTGAAATTTCCCTGCTTAAAACCAATGTTTCTAACTGTTCATCCCTTTTCTTGCTATCTCCATGTTTGGATATATTCTGGTTCAGTTGCTGTCTTTTGTGAGTTACCAGTCAGAAGCGATAGAGTGAAATTAGAGAACTGGGGAATGCCACTCTTTCTTATACAAATTTCCAAAAAGTATAGCTTCTCTGATATGGAATGTCTCCAACTACCAAGCTTTTCTACGGCGTGATCACAAATGATTTTATGTCTTGTTACTATCACCCTCCTTATATACCTAGACTTTTAAAAAATTTCTTCCGCTAAATCATGCACAATTCTACTTTCCCCTGCATATTTTTTTGTGGTTACAGATACCATCAAGTTTTAGTTATGCTGGAGTTTGAGGCTTTGTTTCTTACTCTTCAAGAAAGAGAGAGAGAGAGAGGAGAGAGAGAGATTGACAGAAGAAGGAGGAAGAAACTTCTCTTGTTCCCCAACTTTAAACAGTAATTTATAGATACACTTCTAATTAGCCTTTTACCTAAACATCAAAATCCCCATATGTGGCAATAAAGAGCAAAAGTGGTGTGGATAAGGAGAGCCGAAAGAGTACATAATCAGTAGTAATTTTTCTCATAGAAGCCAGCACTGCTTTTTCATTGTCTTTTCTTTCCCCCATATCATTCCCTAAACATAATAACCAAGAAATTTTGCTGTGGCCATAATATTTAGAGCTTCAAGTAGGAAGGAGTGTATTGGGGTGTGTGTAGTTCATATTAGAATAAAATAATTTGACTCCAAAGAAAAGATGCTAAGGCATAGATTCAGCTTGCCTCCCTGCCAGGGGTTAATCAAATAAAGTACATTTTAATCGAAATATCTCCATTTAAATTGCTTATTTATGCTTATGAAATTTTCCATTTTCCAAAAATGCATTCAGATAATCTACCCCTTTGACATATGCTGTATAACATAGTGGTCAAGAGCATGAGTTCTAAAGCCAGATTCCTTGTTTTGAATTTTTGCATTGTCTATTTAACAACGGAAGCAAGTATTAATCTTCCTTATGCCTCAAGTTCTTCGTCTGTAAAATGAGAATGTTACTGGAAACTACCCCACAGAGATGTTATAAAAATTCAATTAGTTTAAACATACAAAAAGCTTAGGACAATATGCAGTAAGTTATAAGGAATTATTTATATAGTAGAACTGCAATTGTTCTCTGAATTAGGGCTTTTATCTTTAAAATATACAATTTGTAGGAGTTGCAGACTTTGTCCTTCTAGATTTATCTGAGTAACATATTGCTATGATCTGAATGTTTGTGTCTCCCAAAATTAGTATGTTGAAACTAATTCGAAATGCAATAGTATTCAGAGAGAATTGAGGATGTGATTAGGTCATGAAAATGGAGCCCTTGATAATGTGATTAGTGCCCTATTGAAAGCAGCCCAAAAGAGCTTGTTTGTCCATTATACCAATTAAAAACACAGTAAGAATTCTCTGTCTACAAGGAAAAGGCCCTTACTAGCCATCAAATCTGCTGGCTTCCTCAATCTGGAAGACTTTCCAGCCTCCAGAACTATCAGAAATAAATGTTTGCTGTGTATAAACTGCAGTTTATGGTATTTCTGTTATAGCAGCCCCAAATTACTAATACACTTAAAACTTCATAAAGATATCTTTAAAATGCATGTTTGCATAATATCACCACCAATGACATGGCTACAAGTGGAATTATTAATTAATAATTTTCATGAAGCAGGAACAAAAAACAGTGGGCTACACAAATAATGTACATGTGCCTTAAATGATGGGTCAGAAGAGAGAAAGAGAGGAAATAAATGCGCCTAGGATGTGGGTCAATCAGTGTCTGCCATTCACTTTAAAGATTGTTGCAAGATTTAGAGCAGGTGATGCTAATACATTGTTAAAGATGTAAGTGTTGTCTGCATGGGAAGAAAATGGTAAATAGTACACTGTCTTTAAAAAAATACCTAATTTAACTTTTTTTCATCCTCTGAATTATAGAGATACATGGCAAAGTCTCAATCCTACACAATTATTTACTGCTCCATCCATATGTATTTTCCAAATTTTTAAATTTTATCAATACCAATCAGTCCACTCATTAGTCAAATCAGTGTTGATTGTCAAAACCTAAGTCAGATGATAATTTTCTTAAATTTTTTGACTGCTACATTGAATAATAGAAAAGTCGTCAAATTCTAAAATGTTTCATTGGAATACACAAGATCTTGGATCATATTATTTTTCTACCTGGAAGCATTTTGTGGTTAATATTATTTGTCTGAAAGTAAAATTATAATTCCAGGTACCAGATTATCAATAAAACTCACAGGAAGTAGTAATAGTGTCCTTTTTAAAAAATTGTAACACATGTAAATATCTGTCAATCAAAACAATTTTACCTCATGGTATTTTCCTACTGAAAATGAATTTCTAGACTAATGGAATATTCAACATTTGTTTCTGGAACAAAATGCTGTGCCTCCAAGTGCAAAGTTTCTATGAGGATATTTAACTTGAAATTTAAAAAAATATAATTTAAGGAATATTTCTTCTGCTAGAAGTCTCATATTAATTTACCTATCTGATAGTTGCAAAATCTCATTTGTATGTGAAAATTTTTATAAGGTTAAATAAATATACCTAGATAGATAATAAAACAGTGGTTGTCAGGAAAGAGGGAGCAGAGAAATGAGAAGATGTAGGTCTCTCTATTAGTCTGTTCTTGCATTGCTATAATAAAATACCTGAGACTGGGCAATTAATATATACCTATGAAACATAATCTTAAAAAACTAGCATACATGCTGAAGGATTCTCCCAATGGTAAATAACCGCTTTTTGTTGATAGTATAGAAAGTGTGATTTCCTTAACCAATCACGTGCTGGTAAATATTTAACACCTGGTTCTCTGGAGAAGCAGAAGCCATGAGGTATAGTGTAACTATTTCAACCATGGGTGATTCCAATCTACTAATGAGAGGTTCATCAAGTCACAAAATTTCTAAAAATTTTAATGATTGACTCTATCCTATCATTGCATCCATTCTCTAGACTAAAGATACAGTGTGTATTTTTATGAGTTCCTGTTCAAATTTCTATTAGAACACATTTGAAGGTACACAACTTTAACATATAACAAAAGTATACTTTAGCAAGATCTCTTACGTTTCTCCTCACAAAATTACATTTTTACTTCTATGGTGATCTATTAGATATGGGCAATGTATGCTTTACTATATATTTCACAATTCATTACCTGTCCCTTGTACCAAGTCATTATACCAGATGGCATAATTTTGTGATGAGCGTGCTTCATTTTGGTACTTAATAATTATAAGTAAGACTGTGTATGCATATTTGTGAAATGCACTGTGGGTAAATCTGCTACTCACAGGTGATTTCAATGAAGAGTGAGATTAAACATGAGTTATGCTTCCATCTATCTTTGCTGTTACAGAATGCCTGAAGGTAATACTCGTGAAATCAAACTGAATTTCAAAACAATTCACAAACACTCTGAAATTTGGACCCAACACCAAATTTACACATAGTTTATTTAAATCTACATTTCATTTAATAAATATTAACTTGCTAACTGATTGCAATATGATATGCCTCCATCAAGGATGAGTTAAAACATTTAATTTCAGATAAACCACAAAGTTATATATTTTAATTTAAAATAATGTCTCTCTTGTTTAAAACAAATGTATTTTTTTCTTCTTACTTTTTTCTTTATTCTACATCATGTGACATCTTTTTAAAAATTTTCCTAATTGCTTTCCTATATATTTAATACTAAAATTTCTTCAAGGTTATCTCTCAAATGTATTTCACACCACCTTATGTATTTTTCCTTCTGCAAATATGTCTTGTCTTTATATCAGTAATTTTCTAAAATCTTTATTCCACACACAAAGCTACTGAAGTCCAAAGTTCCTTTGTAATAGCTATAAAATGAGCAATCACTGGATCTTTGTCATTTCCTACCCAATGTGTGGAAATTAATTATTATTTATTTTGAACACGTATGATGCCCTAAATAACTTTCCATATCAAACAGTTCAACTCCATCAGATGGTGACAGCCTTATTATGAGAGTTAATGCCAATTTACTCAAAAACCGTACTTGGAGCTTTCAATATATTATCTCAATCAATTTTTAAGACAATTTAACAAAGTGGATATTGTTATCCCAAATTTACAGATAAAATTATTGAGACTCAGAGATGACTACAGAAATGATACCACTAACAAGAGAGAAAGCCAGAATTAAACCAAGTTCTGTCTCAATCACAATCTATTTTCTTTCTATAATATCGTGTCTTTTTAAATTAATAAATCAAGTATGACAGTAAAATAATCATGCTGCTTTTCCATAAGGAGTACTTTTTTATAAGAAAATTAAAGCCATGAGAAAAAAAATTATTTCCCTCTCTACAAAACAAGTCCTTAGATGTTAAGCAGCAGTAATTATAATGTAAATATAGGGTTTTGATCTGCAAATAATTGTCCTAAGTAAAATTTTTCACAGGTTGAATTTTTGATTAAACAAGATAAGGGCCTACTGTTTAAGTTGAAAATGACAAGTAAATGATTGGTCCTCGGAAGAAACTAAGAATAAAAAGAAATAGTATAATTTCACCAAGGTTTATATACTAAAAAAAAAAAAAAAAATTAGAAGAGATTTTGAGTAAGTGCTGCTCATTCAAGAAAAAAAGAAACAAACACAAAGAATTGCCTCAGACGTGGAGATAAGAGGGGAACAGCTAAATAAGTGTGCTGACTGAAATGAAATGATAGGTAATATTGAAATAAATTAGAAAACTTTTGCTTTTATAATGACAGAACTCAATTAAGAACAGAAACAAAAGTAAATGGAGATTAGAATAAAACAAATCTTGATAAAAAGGGTCTGGATGGATCCTGCAAGTTCATGGAACTGCTAAAAGAGAAGATGATGAATGGCCCAGAAATCAACAGGGAAAATACAAGTGGTCCCTACATTGGAGATTAAAGGAGAGAACTGACAAGCCAGGTGTAATTCACAGTTTCTCATTTAAGACTAAGCTTTTTAAGGAAAGGTGCTGCTTAGTTTCCAATGTCATTCTTGGATATGCCTATTATATAGAAAAAACATATTACTCCTTACAGGTAATTTTTAACACTCGAAAATTCCAGATAATAAAGTACTCTTTCATCCTAAGAATTTGGTCAACTGTGGACAAAGAACTCTGAGAGAATTAAATGACACAGATTACTCAACCAAAGAAAAAGAAGAAAACCTTTGTTTGTTGCATAGCTGAAGCAGAAACTCACCAATTTATTTGAGTCTTTTTTAAATTTTTATCTTCTTAAGGTAAAAACACCATAGTTTACTATCTCTTTATTATGGCTTTATTATATATATATATTAAGAGCATATCTTTTTGTGTTTATGTAGTGGCTTTTATTCTGGGAAATATTTATTTGTCATCTGGTAAAATTTTATTTATTCATCATATACATGTCCTTCATGATTTCTTAATCTTCAGCTACATTCTCTCTGAGATTTTATGTTTCTCTAAAGGATGCCTAAATTTTAATGATTATCCTTATATGAAAACACCTCTACAACAAAGCTTAACTTCACTGTATTTTGCTAAATTTTAAAAAATTGTCTTACAGTTAATTTTTATGGATATACAGCAGGTATATATATTTATGGGGTACATGATATGTGTAAGGAATATCGCCAAGTTTAAAGTGAGGAAACTGAAATCAGCCGAGGAAAATCAAATGCCAATTTATTAAGCTCCTGGGCGACGTTCTGTGGTCCGGGAAAGGGGGACCAGAGAAGTCGCGCTCAACTTCCCAGGGCAAGGAGTTTTATAGGGGTCAGAGGCCATTGAGTGGACACTGGGAGACAAAGCATAGGGCAATTGATTGGGTATTGGGAAACAGGGCTTGGACGGGGCGAGCTGCTGCTGGTAGGTAGGCAGGATTTTCAGTGCGTAGGCATTAGAGGCAATTGATTGGATATTGGGAAACAAAGCATGGGGCAATCGATTGGATATTGGGAAGCAGGGTTTTTCAAATTTCGGCAGGGTTTTTCAGCGGGCTAGGTGCTGAGTGCAGATTTGGGTGGGGAGTGCAGAAGTGGGCGTTAGGGAAGCTACGTGACAGAGCTCAGGTAAGCGCGGAGTGGTGTCGTAGTTTCCAGGCTTAGGGAGGGATGGGCGTGTCCGAGCTTCCGGCGAGGCAACCGGCCTTAAAATATGTACTGATACAGGAATGAAATATGTAATAATTATATTAGAGTAAGTGGGGTTTCCATCACCGTAAGCATCTTTAAATTTTGTTATGAATATTCCAATTGTATTCCCTTAGATTTTCTAAAATGTGCAACAAGTTATTGCACATTTGACTATAGTCATTGTGCCACGCTATCAAATGCTATATCTCATTTATTGTATGTAACTATATTTTTATATTTTTGTACCTATTAACCATCTGCATTTCCCTTCTACCACTACTCTTCCCAGCCTCTGGTAACCATCATTCTACCATCTATGTCCATGAAATTAATTGTTTTAATTTTTAGTTTCCATAAATGATGAGAACATGCAAAGTTTATCTTTCCATGCCTGGCTTATTTAACTTAACATAATGCCTTCCAGTTCCATCTATGTTGTTGCAAATGACAGGATCTCATTATTTTTTATGACTGATTAGTACTCTATCGTGTATATATACCACATTTTCTTTATCTAATCATTTGCTGATAGACATCTTGGTTGATTCCAAATCTTGACTATTGTGAATAGTGCTGCAACAGACATGGGAGTGCAGACGTCTCTTTGATATACGGATTTCCTTTCTTTGGCATATATACTTAGCAGCGCGAGTGCTAGATCATATGGTAGTTCTATTTTTAGTTTTTAAAGGAATATCCATATTGTTTTCCATAATGGCTTAACTAATTTACATGCCTGCTGACAGTGTTTCCACTTCCTCCACATCCTTGCCAGCATGTGTGGTTTCCTGTTTTTTGGAAAAAGCCATTTTAACTGGGGTGAGATGATATCTGGGAGTTTTGATTTGCATTTCTCTGATAATTAATGATGGTGAGCATCTTTTCATATATCTGTTTGTCATTTGTATGTCTTCTTTTGGGAAATGTTTATTCAGATCTTTTGCTCATTTTAAATTAAATTTTTAGACTTTTTTATAGTGTTGTTTGAGCTTCTTATGTTTTTTGATTATTAATTCCTTGTCAGATGGATAGTTTGCAAATGTTTTCTTTCATTATGTGAGTTATCTCTTCATGTTGTTGATTCTTTTTCTGTGCAGAAGCTTTTTAACTTGATGTGATTCTGTTTGTCCATGTTTACTTTGGTGGTCTTTGCTTGTGGGGTATTGCTAGAAAGATATTTGCCAAGACCAAGGCCTTGGAGAGTTTACCCAAAGTTTTCTTTTAGTATTTTTATAGTTAGAGGTCTGAGATTTAAGGCTTTAATCCATTTTGAGTTTTTCTGTGTATAGCAAGACATAAGGATCTAGTTTCATTCTTCTGCATAATAATATCCAGTTTCTCCAGCACTACTGAAGAGACTATTCTTTCCCCAGTGTATGTTCCTGGCACTTTTGTTGAAAGTGAATTCATAGAAGATGTATGAATTTTTTTTCTGCATTTTTTATTCTCTCTCATTGGTCTATGTGTCTATTTTTGTGCCAGTACCATGCTGTTTTGGTTACTATAGCTCTGCAGTTTAACTTGAAGACAGGTAATGTGATTCTTCCAGTTTGGTCATTTTGCTCAGGGTGGCTTTTGCTATTCTGGAGCTTTAGTTGTTTAATATAAACCTTAGGATTGTTTCTTCTATTCCTATGAAAAATGTCATTGATATTTTTATAGAAATTGTACTGAACCGGCCGGGCGCGGTGGCTCACGCCTGTAATCCCAGCACTTTGGGAGGCCGAGGCAGGTGGATCACGAGGTCAAGAGATCGAGACCATCCTGGTCAACATGGTGAAACCCCATCTCTACTAAAAATACAAAAATTAGCTGGGCATGGTAGCACGTGCCTGTAGTCCCAGCTACTCAGGAGGCTGAGGCAGAAGAATTGCCTGGAACCCAGGAGGCGGAGGTTGCGATGGTGAGCCAAGATAGCGCCATTGCACTCCAGCCTGGGTAACAAGAGCGAAACTCCGTCTCAAAAAAAAAAAAAAAAAAAAAAAAAAGAAAGAAAAAAAGAAATTGCACTGAACCTCTAGATTGCTTTGGGTAGTATTGACATATTAACTATTTTGATTCTTCCAATTCATGAGCATAGAATATCTTTTCATTTTTTGTGCCCTCTTCAATTTCTTGCATCAGTGTTTTATAGCTCTCCTTATAGAGATATTTTATTCCTTTGGTTAATTCTTAGGTATTTTATTTTATTTGTAGCTATTGTAAGTGGGATTACTTACTTTTTTTCAGATTGCTTACTTTTGGCAAATAGAAATGTTACTAAATTTTGTATGTTGATTTTGTATCTTGCAACTTTGCTGAATTTATCAGTTCTAACAGTTTTCCTGTAGAATCTTTAGATTTTTTCAAATATTATATCATCTGCAAACAAGGATAATTTGACTTCTACTTTTACAATTTGAATGTATTTTGTTTGTTTCTCTCATCATTACTCTAGCTGAGACTTCCAGTACTATATTGAATAACAGTTGTAACAGTGGCTATCCTTGTCATATTCTAGATCTTAAAGGAAGGGTTTTCAGTTTTCCCTGTTTAGTATGATAGTAGCTATAGATCTGTTGCATATGGTTTTTATTAAGTTGAGGTATGTTCTTTATATACCCAGTTTTTTTTGGGTTATTCTCATGAAGAGATGTCAAATTTTATCAAATGTTTTTTTGGCGTCAATCAAAATGATTATATGGTTTTTGTCCTTCATTCTGTTGATAGAATGCATCACATTGATTGACTCATGTATGTTGAACTATCTTTTCATCCCTGGGATAATCCTGCTGGGTCATGATAATAATCTTTTTTTTTTTTCTTCTTTGATAATAATCTTTTTAATGTGTTGTTGAATTTTATTTTGTTGAGAATTTTTGCATCAATGTCCATCAGAGATATTGACCTGAAGTTTTCATTTTTGTTTTTTGTTTGTTTGTTTAGAGTCTCTTTGTCTAGTTTTGGTATCAGGGTAATACTGGCCTTGTAGAATGCGATTTCTGGTTTTTGGAATAATTTGAGTATGCTTCATATTAGTTCTTTAAATGTTTGGTGGAATTCAGCAGTGAAGCCATTGAGTCCTGATCTTTTCTTTGCTGGGAGACATTTTACTACAGCTATCGGTCATGAGTCTATTCAGGTTTCATATTTCTTCATCGTTCAATGTTTATAGGTTGTATGTGTCTAGGAATTTATCCATTTCTTCTTGTTTTCTGGAATATAGCTGCTCATAGTAGTCAGCAGTTTCTATGATCCTTTGAATTTCTGCAGTTTTGGTTGTAATGTCCCCCTTTTCATCTCTGATTTTACTTATGTAACTCTTGTCTCTTTTTTGTTTAGTCTGGATAAAGTTTTGTTAATTTTGTTTATTTTTCAAAAAACAAACTTTTCACCTTTTCATCTTTTGTATTGTGTTTTTTAATTTCAATTTCTTAAATTTCTTTTGTAATATTTATTATTTATTCTAATTTGAGGTTTTGTTTGTTCTTGCTTTTCTAGTTTTTTAAGATGCATCATTAGGTTGTTTATTTAAAGTTTTTCTACTATTTTGATGTATGCATTTATTGCTATAAAAGTTCCTTTTAGTATCTTTTTTGCTGTAGCTAATAGGTTTTGATATGTCATATTTCCATTTTCAATTGTTTCAAGAATTTTTAAAGTTTTTTTTCTTAATATATTCAGTGACCCACTGGTCATTCAACAGCATATTATTAAATTTACACATTTGTATAGTTTCCAATGTTTTTCTTCTTAGTGATTTCTAATTTTATTCAATTATGTCAGATAAGATATTTCATATTATTTCAATATTTTTTGGACTTTTTAAGGCTTGTTTTGTTACCTAATATATGATCTATCTTTGAGAATTATATATGAACTGAGCAGAAGATGTGTTTTCTGCATCCATTGAATGAAATTTTCTGTAAACACCTACTAGGCCCATTTGGTCTGTAATGCAGATTAGGTTCAATGTTTCTTTGCTAATTTTCTGTCTGGATGATCTGCCCAGTTCTAAAAGTAGGCTGTTGACATCTCCAGCTGTTATTGTGTTGGGGTCCATCTTTCTCTCTCAATTAATATTTGCTTTACATATCTGGGTTGTTATAGTGAACCCCAAGTTTCTCTTTAAAGAGTCAGTATGTCAGTATGTTCAGCTCTCTTTTTCTTTAAATCTCTGTTTTAAAGTTTAGCTTCCTTGTAATTCCAGTAAACAACCTTCTTCACTGGTTCATCAGTAGTTCACATCTGCTCCCTATCCTTCCCCCACTCCAACCTGAATCATTCCGGTCACCTGATCACCCCTGGCTACCTGCTCTGACACTTCCATAACCGTCCTTCCCGCCAAAACATCCACCCTGCCACTCCCGCT